>OX578149.1:117654943-117657443 GCA_951213105.1 Amaurobius ferox | reverse complement strand
GTAAGTTCGTGCCTGACCACAAATAATTATTAAGAGACAAGTGTCCAAGCTCATGTGAACTTGCATCAAAAACGATTCTAGTTTTGGTTGTAAGACTATCCTTTCTAAAAACTGCTTGATGCGGTAGGTAAAACACTGGTTTGTTAACCGGTTTAGTTGTATCTTGCACTTTTTCGATGATTCCCTGACTTAAATATTCTTCTAAAATTTCATGATACTGCTTAAGTAAAGCTTTATCACGTTGTAATCGTTTTGAAAGATTTTTAAATCTCCTTTCTGCGACATTCAAGTTATCACTTAACAGTTTCCAATCTTTCTTCCAGGGGAAGGAAACCTCATAACGTCCTTTTTTGAAGCTCACTGAATTTTTGAATATCTCTAAAGCTTTGTCTTCATCATTGCATTTAGGATCATCTTTTATTCCTATTGACTCAAGTTCCCAAAATTTCCTTAACTCTATCTCCACTTGATCTCGCGCTATGTGGCAATGAAAATTGTTTAAAGTCCCCACATATTTAAGTGTTCCTGTCACGATCCACACGATCTCTGAGTTTTGTAGAATAATCGATTCATTTTTTAACTTTCTGATTGCTCACTAATAACGCATAAAACAGTTCTGCTCCTAACAAGGCGTCAATTTTCCCTGGTTTGTGAAAATGGGGATCAGCATAAGTTAAGTTACGCGGGAAACTGATCTTAGATATATCAAGAGGTTTTGAAGGAACTAAATCTGTAACTTTTGGAACTATGAGTAAATCAATATTTCTTTTAAAGCTTCCATTTTCGTTAGAGATTAACGCAGAAACTTTTCTTTTTACTGTCAAAATAGAGCCATTCAACCCCGATACGGGTGCGTTTATTACTTCCTTTTTCAATCCCAATGAATCAGCTACTTCACAACAAATAAAGGATATTTGAGAACCTGCATCTAGAAGACCGCGAATTGGTCTTAATGAAACATTTTGATCTTGAATATAAACTACTGCAGTCGACAATAATATATATCCCTTTACAGTGCTCGAATACAAACAATTTCAACTCGCGAAGGAAGTACCAACGTCGGTTTCACTTTTAATGCCGTCAGTTGAAGCTATGAGCTCCGTTTGTCTGGGAATGTATAATGACTCTCTGGAAGTTGGAAGATTCGATTTTGGACTTTTTCGTTTCACAAAATGATCTAAATGAATCAAGGAACGATGACGTTTCCCACAGAATTTACATTTTTTCTCATTTGTACATTGGGCTACTTTACGAGGTTCAAGGCAATTATAACATAATTGTTTCCTTTTAATTTCATTAGTTCTCTCTGGCACAGATAATCCGTGAAACATTTTGCACTTATAAATTGGATGGTTATCCTTACATATTGGACAGTTAAATTTAATATTTGCTTTTATCATTAAGCTTTTATGTCTGGGAGAGAATTCAACTTTTGATTTTGTAGCAAAGGGAATACGTTGGATGTTTTCTAACACTTGACTTCTTTTTTGCAAAAAATGCATAAATTCTTCCCAATCTGGGAACTCGGTTGGTTTTAACGACATCTCGTATTGTTTACGAGTTTCGCGATCTAGCTTGGAAGTGTTGGGAGATAATTTTCCTTCAACTATTTGTGACTTAACCTTAAGGTGAAGTTGTAACTGTGGACCGTAACTGGAGAAAGTGTGAGTGTAAATGAGTGTGAAATGAATGGTTACGGGCGACTGATTGACTGAGACATAGACAGAGAGTAAAGCATTATGGTAGTGGATATATGCTATGTATTGTCGCAAGATGTGAATTATAATTTATTATGTAACCTAAGATAGGTATTTAAGTTTGTTAATAAATTGTTATGTTATCGAAGATGTCTCTGCATATCACTCAAGAAACGCTACAAAGGGTTATGGGACCAGTCTCTACACTCAATTAAAAGTGCGTAGTAAGCGCTACTGTGCAAAAATGGCGGAGCAAGCAGTTCCTAGATTTGACGGAAAAAACTTCAATAGTTGGAAGTACCGTATTAAAAGTATACTTGAGGGAAAAGGATTAGGCTTGTATCTAACTGATAATTCGCCAGAAAAGGAAGCAGAACTAACTGAGTGGAAGAAATACGATTCTCAAGTAAGAGAAATTATTACATGCGAGTTAAGTGATATGCAAGTTTGCTTGATTCTTACTTGTAATAATGCCAAGGAAATTTGGACTTCCCTAAGCAACAGGTATGAAGGTGATCTGAAAAGAAGAAGAATAGAAGCGAGAACCAATATGTCACGATTACAGATGGAATGGAACGAAAACTGGAACGACTATTTGTTGAGAGCCGAGAAATTGCTGGAAAGTGCACGCATACTAGGTGCAAATATAGATGAAGAATTTATAAGCACTTTGATCAAGGGACTCCCGCCAAAGTATAATTTAATCGCAATGCAATTTGACAACTTTCAGGAAGCTACCATTTCTGATGCTCGTCGAATTTTCAAGTTGCACGAGGAAAGATCTAACGAAGCTGAAAAAGCAA
>OX578149.1:117524943-117649943 GCA_951213105.1 Amaurobius ferox | reverse complement strand
AACAAATTTGGTTCGAATCGGTCCATTCGTTCGTCAGTTATCGTCTCCACTGACACACACAAACACACACACATACTTTCACACACACACACACACAGACATCACTTCAAAAATGTTTGATTCGTGATCAGGGATGCTTAAAACGTGCTCTCCCGTCGAAAACTCGAATTCGAATTTTCGACCCCGTCACAATACTTTCCTTATACATTATGTATATAAGGAAAGTAAAAATCTGATATGGGCAGCACATGACTTTCCTTATATAATACAAGAAAGATCAATCATGCATAAGCATTGATTATGAAACACTTTCCAACTGAAATGTAATTTCATTTAAAAATTTCTAAAATGTGATTCATTCAGTGGTAATATCTTTTACATTATCACAGTACTACAGTAATTTATTATACTTAAATATTTAAAACTGTATCGAAATATAAATCATCTGATTCTTTATGCAAAATCAATGAATATTTCATTCATATAACTTGTATTCCAGACTCCAGAGCTAAATAATTTTGTGTGAAAAAAATTCAGCAATTATGTAATTCATCTTACAATCGCTTGAGATATTTGCATTCTGCATATGTTAAAATTAGGCTTCCTTGAAGAAATAATAAAAGTTTAGGGATCATTTAAAATCACAACTATTGTAATTGCATAGGCACGGAATTTAGATACACAGATAATATATATGTGTATGTGTATGTACTCAAAGTATTGGAATCGTGCCGAAGATCGGAACTCGAATTTTCAAAGGATCTACACGTTTTGGGACTTCTAGAACACGAAAAAACTACTTTTAGGAAGACGTCTGTGTGTGTAAGGGTGTATCTGTGTATGTTTCTGTGTGTCTGTGTGGATATTACATCCACTCTAATTGAAAAACTAATGGACCGAATTTCATACAATTTGGTAGGTATGTTTTTTGTGGGAAATCCTGATGTTCATTAGATTATAGTACGATTCGTAATAAAAGAATCTGTCTTCTTTGTGAAATGGCCGCAGAAATTGCCTTTATCCACTCTAGCTAAAAACTAATGAACCAAATTTAACAAAATTTGGAGTATAATATTTCAATAACCTACAAGTGATTTATATACCAAATTTAACAAAATTTTGTATATAAATCATTTGTAGGTTATTCTACTACGATTCGGGAAAAAGGAACGGGCTATTTTTGCGAAATGGCCAGCAAAAATCGTTATATATAAAAATAAAAGACTACGTGTGCTCAATTATATCAATTAAATTCCTATTTTATATGTGATTTTTGACAACAAAAAGAATAAGACTAACCCCATTACTCTAGGACTAGCCGTTCTTGAGATATTCTAGTTTTTTCGCGTTTTCGCTACGCCACCTTTGACAATAAGTCCAGCTATCAAATGAGAACCAAATTTAAGTTTAACGTGTAAATTCAATGTCATTTAAAATACTTATGTTGTGCAGATAAACTCAAATTATCATTGAATAAATAAAGAGAACGAATATGAGTCTGCAGAGAAAGACATGTGCTGTCCACATCAGAATTTTTAACAATATTACACCAATGATTTATAGAAGTGAACGGGGATTATTTTCGTGAACGGGGATTATTTTCAGGCCATTTCGAAAAAAATGTATGATCTATATTTAAAGATCCATCAAATTTTTGTCGAATAAAATGTTCAACAAATTTAAGCTGTGTACCAAATTTTAACTCTCTAGGACGTAGGAAAGTGCATTTAAAATGCCATCAATTAAATTTATAAAGAAGAGTTATATAAAATTTAAAAAAAATGAAAAATTGTTATCTACCAAATTTATTTTAAAATATGAAGCCACTCCCATATGCAAAACGTTTAAACAAATGGAGAGATATTTATTATATAATATCTCTCTCTTTTCTTTCTGGAAGATATCCCAAAGTCAGAATTTAATTGAATTTGTTTTTTTCCCTATATTAAATAATTTTTTTAATTAAAAAACTACTTAACATATTTTACTGAATTTTTTTTTATATATTCTATGGGATAATGTGAATATTTCCTAAAAATTTCGAAGCAATTCGTGAATTTGAAATTTACTTAAAAAATGTTTGAAAAATTAGGTCCCATAGGGTTCAATGTATTTCATTTTTTCAACCCGGGTTCAATAAAAAACTAATTGGGTGATATTATTTATTTATATTCCCATAGGTCCTACAGACCGTCTGAACAACATACTAAAATTTCATTTTGATAAACTCATTTTTACGGCAGTTATCGTGCTAACGGTCAGACAGACAGACAGACAGACAGACAGACAGACAGAATGAACAAAGTCATAAACACTTTTCAACTTTGTTGTAAAGTGTTAAAAATGAATTTACTACTTTTACAATTAAAAAAATTGATTATTTTTATAGTAGTTATTTATATTCTTTACAAGATATTGAATTTTCGTCAATAAATCATCATGTTTTATGCCGTCATCATCAATGAGGCGTAATTGATTTAGCGTCATTTTTATCTATTTGGTGAGTGTTTCGCTAATTTAGCAACATTTAAAATAGTCGCCAAGTTGGCGACATTCCAAAAAATCCGTCGCCAAAATCTCGCCAAGCGTTATGGACGAAGAAATAAGTTAACAGCAGATAAATGACTATTGGTGTTCAAATACAAAAGTATTATTCAAAGTATCTTTTTTCATGAATGGAACGAGCTAGACCCACGAGAATGATATCATCTAATTTATCGCATGGTATTACACATGAAAAGTGAACATGTTTCTCAATAGAAAATATTTTTTTTTATTTTATAGGACTTTTTAATAATTTTTTTGAAAAATGTGCAATATCTCACGAACGGTTAATGTTAGTGTTCTAAAATTTATGTAAATCGTTTTCTAATGAAAAATTACGTAAGAAATGCCTATTTGCATAACTTTGTTAGCGGTTTTGATTTTTTGACGATTTTTTCAAAATTTCACTCGAAAATTTAGGGGGGTTTTGAATATTCGATTGCGTATAAAAACAATAAGCTTCCAGTGTTTACGGATTGTGATTTTTGTACCAAATTTCGTTCGAATTGGTCCATTCGTTCGTCAATTACCGTCTCCACAGACTCACTGATACACACACACACATACTTTCACACACACAAACACACACAGACATCACATCACAAGTGTTTAATTCGTGCTCAGGCATGCTTGAAACGTGCTTTCCCGTCGAAAACTCGAATTCGAATTTTCGACCCCGTCAAAATACTTTCCTTATACATTATGTATATAAGGAAAGTAAAAATAGTTGGCCAAACTTTGGCCAGTAATATTAAAATTGTATTAAGTTTGCTAAAAAGAAAAAATCTGATGTGGGCAACACATGACTTTCCTTATATAATGCAATAAATTTACTACTTTTACAGTACAAAAAATAGGTTTTTCTTATAGTAGATACTTATATTCTTTACAAGATATTGAATTTTCGACAATTGGTCTTCATTTTCATTGATTTAGCGTCATTTTAATCCATTTGGCGAGATTTTCGTTAATTTGACAACATTTCAAAAAGTCGCCAAGTTGGCGACATTCCGCCAAATTCGTCGCCAAAATCTCGCCAAGCTTTACTGACGGAGAAATAAGTTAATTTTATAACAGATAAATGACTATTGGCGTTCAAATACAAAAGTATTACTGAAAGTATCTTTTCTCATGAATGGAACGAGCTAAATCCACGAGAATGATGTCACCCAATTTATTGCATGGTATTACATACGAAAAGTGAACATGTTTCTCAATAGGAAATATATATTTTTTATTCTATATGACTTTTTGATAATTTTTTTTAAAAATGTGAAATATCTCGAGAACGGTTTATGTTAGCGTTCTAAATTTTATGTAAATCCTTTTCTAATGAAAAATTACATAAGAAATGTCTATTTGCGTAACTTTATTAGCGGTTTTGATTTTTTGACGATTTTTTCAAAATTTCACTCGAAAATTTAGGCGGGTTCTGAACATTCGATTACGTTTAAAAACAATAGGCTTCCAGTGTTTACGGATTGTGATTTTTGTACCAAATTTCGTTTGAATCGGTCCATTCGTTCGTCAGTTATCGTCTCCAAAGGCCCACTGACACACACACACACTTTCACACACACACACACACACACACACACAGACATCACTTCAAAAATGCTTGATTCGTGATCAGGGATGCTTGAAACGTGCTCTTCCGTCGAAAACTCGAATTCGAATTTTCGACCCCGTCACAATACTTTCCTTATACATTATGTATATAAGGAAAGTAATAATAAGCTTATATATTATAGACCTAACAATGCAATAATAAATGTATGTATGGTACCCTAGAACCCAACATAAGCAAAAATGAACTTAACTTTGGTATTCTAGACCAAATATTGTCCACTTAATGTGTTTTAAATAAAATAAAGATTAATAACGAGTTAAGGCGCTTGTGAATTTGAGCTATATGTGAATTTGCGCAGGACAAAATAACCAAACATTCAAAAATACATGAGAATCAACCAGAATGATAATGCAAGTTTGTAAAAGTACAGTTCATAAAAAATATACTATATGATAAATCAATCAAATTTTCTCTATTTAGGAATCCCACAAGTGCTGAGATTTGTAGACAAAACATGAGAGAAATAGCTCTTCTGGTTGTATTTGACAAAACGGTTAGCAAATTTGGTTTTTCGTTTAGTCAGATAACTTTCACTTTTAGGATCATCTGATAAACTGGTTACGACATAATTAAGAAAATTGGATGTGGGCAGCACATGACTTTCGCTATATAATGCAATGAATCTACTTCTTTCGGAGTGAAAAAATGATGTAAAGGTCCACGGTACAATGTGTTTAACATTGAATTGTGCATTGGGCGAATTTCCGGCTGATAACATGTAAAACTATTTCGAAGTACCTTTATTAAATATATTTCACGCAACTCTAAAATGACAATTATCAATATTGATAGCATGTGCAATAAGCAATAGAATCCACATATTAAAATATTTGCATAATTAATTCATCATTTCAGAGTTATTTTCATTAACTTAGAGTCATTTTTACAATTTTGAAGATTTTTTCGTCATTTGGAGCGAAATATCTCCAGAAGTTGTTGATATTTTGCTACATGGGTAACCAAGTTCGCCAAATTGATCGCCAAGTGTTATAGACAAACGGAGAGAAACGCATTTCTCATATATAAGAACATTTCTCATATATAAATGACTTTTGACGAATTGTTAGGCGTCAAAAATACAAAACTATTACTCAAAGTATGTTTTTGCGTAAATGAAACGAACTAGAGATCCATGAGTAACAAATTTATCTCATTACATATGAAAAGAACATATTTCACAATAGTTAATATTTTCTTAAGTTTAGGAGATATTTTTTATAATTTTATCTGAAAAATGTTCAATATTTTGAGAATGGCTCATGCTAGCGTTCTAACATTTGCGTCAATCATTTCCTAATGAAAAATTACACGAGACATGAATGTTTATGTAACATTCTTGAAGGTCTTGATTTTTTGATAATTTTTTTCAAGATTTCATTCGAACATTTGGGAGGTCTTTCGAACATTCGGTTGCGTTTAAAATCAATAGAATTCCAGTATTCATTGATGTAAATTTGTGTACTAAATTTCGTTCAAAATGCTCCATTCGTTCGTTACATAGTTCGAGTTGCGCATAATTATGTCAAATTTTGCCGTATGCTGTCATGTTAAGAAAATGTAAAATTTCAAATAAATTTCGATGTTTGCACTCGAATTAAAAAAAATTCTATCTAATTCCAATTTTTTTTTCTTATAGCAAAGCCGGATATAAAGTTTTGCAAAAAGCCATTAATATTTGTAGCAACTATAGTGCACACAAGAAATCGGCGACAGACAGACAAACGGTCATCAGTCCAAAAATAGTCCAAATTTGTTCAGGAGGTTTTAAAACATATATTGTCATCAACATTTCGAAATCGAAAGTTTTCGTGAAACAATACTTTCTGTATTCTGTAGTATACGAATGTAAAAATGGCGTACATTTTTAAATTTTTCGAACAAAATTCTAATTTAGATTTTTTCCATTATTTATAGGCCATGTCCCACGTATACGCAAAACATCAAGTTTCTGCCTTTTAGCATTGGGCTATCTAAGTGTCCCTTAATCGGTCTGTCTCACTCACCTGTATTTATATTTTACTGTATAAATGAAGAAGTCTGTATTTCTGCCTGTGTGTTTATGTGTCTGTCTGTGCAGTTTGTAGCGCAAAATCTAAGCGTCATAAGACCATGAAATTTGGTACACAGATACTTCAAAACGTGTATAGCTGCACCTGGGCGTTATTATTATTGGTTTTTATTTTGTTTTTTTGTAGGAATGAATTCGTTTTAGTTATGTTTTAGCTCGATTTCCAACGACTTTGGCCATAGATCAATTCCATAGCGATCTAAAATATTATCACAGAGTTTCCTTCGTGACACCACCCGAAAAATCGATTTTTTTTAAACAAACTGTGAATGGAATTCGACTATTTTCAGTGAATTTTTTAAAACTATATCCTTTTCGGGTGTTTTAAACCTCGTCGATTTTTATATTACGGTATACAGAAATTGGCTTGCATTCAAGATTCATTTTTTTTTTCAGTATTTGTTTAATACATCACAGATTACTCCACCAAAAAAAAAATCATAAAGCCATCAGTTGTTTAATCAATTTTTTATCCCAGGCATGCCTTTGATTTTTTGAGATAATTACCCAGGTTTTCAGACTCGATGGAGGTCGAAAAGAAGGAATCGCCCGTATTCTCGTAGGAGAGTGGATATTTTGGGATGGGCTGAGACAAGGCCACGTAGAATTTTCTTTTTAGAGGATAAAACAAATAAGAACTTAGTTCCAAATATAAGATTGCAATTGAAGCAAAATATTTTTTTATTTTTCTAATGATATATATATTTGTATATACACTCTATTACCATAAAAATTTGCGCCCCAAGAAGTAATTGTGGGATCGTAACAAAACTTGGCATGAAGATACCTGTCAGGCAGATATGCACATGATTAGAAATTCAGCGTGATTTCGCATTACGTAATGCCAACAGAAGGCGTTGAACTCCGTTCTCCCTGGCACAGAGAAAAGGTACTCAGAGGCTGTTTGCCGGTAATTAATCTGTTGCAGAGGGACGCTTTTTCATTAGGGATGCCGTTGCGCCGCCATCGAAGGTAATATGATCAGCTGTCAGAGTTCGAAAGGGGAAAAATCATCGGGATGATGGAAACCGGGTGGTCAGCTCGACCAGTAGCCCGTCACCTAAGCCGTTCTGACTTTACTGTGAGGAGGTGTTGGGACCAGTGGACGACAGAGAGGTCTCATATACGTCGTCCAGGCTCAGGACGCCCTCGGCAGACCAATAGCGAAGAAAACCGTCACATCACCCGACACACACGCACAGCGCCAACTGCATCATTGTCCGCCATCCGGACACAGGCAGCACCTTCACTACGGGTACCTGTGTTTGTCCGTACCATCGAAAGGCGCCTGACTGAAGGGCATTTGGTACTTCGACACCTATTGCGTGGGCTGCCAATGACACCCACCTACAGTCGCCTCCGTTTGGATAGGTGTCACGCTCCACGGGATTGGGCCGCAACCGAATGGAACCAGGTCCTCTTCAGCGACGAATCGAGATTCAATGATGGCAATCGTGTACGTGTGTGGAGGCCCCGTGGTGAATCAATCCCGCCTTCGCTTTATAGCGGCACACCGATCCCACAGCTGATATGATGGTATGGGGTGCCGTCGCATACGACACCCGATTACCTTTAATATTGATCCACGGAACCATGACAGCCCAGCGGTACGTTCGTGACATCCTTCAGTCACTTGTATTGCCACTTATGGCAGGGCTCCCAGGAGGCATTTTTCAACAGGACAATGCTCGGCCGCACAGGAATGCCTCCGCCTTATTACCAACCTTCCCTTGCCTGCTCGATCCCCAGATTTGTCACCGATCGAGTATGTCTCGGATCACTTGGGACGAGAAGTTGGATAGCCTACGAGTTTGGTCGAATTAGAGGCGCGCTTAAAACAACTGTGGAATGAGATGACGCAGGACACCATTCGGGACCTGTATGCCTCATTGCCCGCCAGTATAGCATTGTGTATTCACGCTAGAGGTGGCCCAACAGGGTACTAGAACCTCCATTTATTTGTAGTTTTTCCTGTAATAAATGATCCTTTTGCTTTGATTTTGTAATCACTTACTTGTATCAACGTTGCACTCACATGTATAAAATTTCGTTCGATTTTGAAAACTCTTTCTTGGTGCGCAAATTTTTATGGCAATGAGTGCATATATATACCAACAAAGCAGTGCCTATATTAAGTGTCATTCCCCTGTCATACTGTATTTACTTGTCTTGAAAATAAAAATCTGATGTGGGCAGCACATGACTTTTCCTGCAGACTCATATTCATTTTTCTTTATTTCTTTAATAATTCATTAAATTGAGTTTTATTGCACAAAATAACACTAAATTTGCTTTTTTTTTTCAATTTCTGTTTTTGTTTGGTAAGTGGACGTTTTTCCAATGGCGGCATAGCAAAAATGCGAAAAATCGTAAATATCTCGAGAACGGTTAAACCTAGAGTAAAATAAATGTTCTTATTCTTTTCCTCGTCAAAAATTACGTATAAAATAAGCTTTTAATTGATACATTTGAACATACATAGACTTTTATTTAGATTTTTTGCGATTTTTGAGGGGCCATTTCGTAAGAAAAGGCAGGTTGTTCTTTTCCGAATCGTACCCAAAATCTAATCAGCACCAGAGTGTCCCACAAGTAATTTATCTACCAAATTTTGTGAAATTTGGTCAATTAGTATTTCAACTAGAGTGAATACATGATATTTTTGGGGCAATTTCGCAAAAAAAAAAAGTAGGTTCCTTTTTTCCGAATCGTACCAAAAACTAATAAGCACCAGGGTCGTACCCAAGTGACTTGCCTACCAAATTTTATGAAATTTGATCTGTTCGGTTTTATGTTAGAGTGGATACATACATTGCACAGACAGACAAACACAAACACACAAACGTCACGCTAAAAATAGTTTTTTCGTATTCCAGAGGTCCCAAAACGTGTAGATCCGCCGAAAACTCGAGTTTCGATTTTCGGCATGATTCCAATACTTTCCCTATACATTACCATGTATTGCAGGGAAAGTGAAAATCTGATGTGAGCAGCACATGACGTTCCTTGCAGTCTCAAATTCATATTTCCTTTATTTCTTTAACAATTCATTAGATTGAGTTTAATTGCACCAAATAACACTAAATTTGCATTTTTAATTCAATTTTTGTTTTTATTTGGAAATTGGACATTTTTCCGAAAGCGGCGTAACAAAAGTGCAAGAAATCTCAATTATCTTGAGAAAGATTGTCTTAAAGTATAATGGAGTGTGTTATATTATTTACCTCGTCAAAACTTATGTATAAAACAAGAATTTTATAGGTACATTTTAGCATACGTAGTCTTTTTTTTTTTCGATTTTGACAATTTTTACGGGCCATTTCGCAAAAAAAGGTGGGTTCTGTTTTTACGAATTCTACCCAAAACTAATCAGCACCAGAGTTTCAACCAAGTGACTTGCATACCAAATTTTATGAAATTCGGTCCATTAGTTTTTTAGTTAGAGTGAATACATACATTGCACAGACAGACAGACAGACACACAGACACATAGACAGACACGCAGACACACACATCACGCTAAACATAGTTTTTTTCATATTCTAGAGGTCTCGAAACGTGTAGATCCGTTGGAAACTCAAGTTGCGATTTTCGGCATGATTCCAATACTTTTCTTATACATTACCATGTATTGCAGGGAAAGTAAAAATTTGCATTTTTTATTTAATTTCCCCAAAATAATCGCTGCTACTGGTTTTTTTTTTTTTTTTTAGTTTAAACCACCCATGATAAAATATAATGTAAAAAACAGGTTGAAAAATAGAAAAAAAATATATTGTAACAAGAAAGATGAAAACGCCGGTTTAGAAAAAATCCCAAAAAGATTAAAACGCACTTTAATTCTTTACCTGTTGGAGATAAGTGAGCAATGTAAAATGCAAAAATGTTGAAAGTAAGGTAGGAAATAAGACTACGTTAATGAAATAGTCCTTCCATTAATTTTCAAAAAGTTACACTTATCAAATTTTTATACGACCCCCTTTGACAGATTTGGTCATTCAGAAAATGTTTATTTTTAATGCAACAAGATCATTAAAAAAACCGCATATCTTTATCTTTAAGCCAACTGAATTATGATAAAGGAAAATATCTGACGCCATTTTTCCATACCATGTGAAAGGCTGTTTCATTAGTGAAAATAGGGATCGGATCATAAACAAATTGACGATGGAAATTGTTTAGATAAAAAATTGTACATAAAAGTACTTAAGAATCCGTGATTGCATCGTGAGCCTATACGCGGAATTCGTAATAATGTCTCCTATGTTGTCCAAAAATGTCTCTTCATCCGGTTTTATTTTTTTTGTGATATGTCACAAATTTATATTTCTAATTTGATATATGGTCCCCTTTTACGATGTTCTATTTTCAATTAAATATAACTCTTTCAATTTTAAAGATACAGATATGCGGGTTTTTTTAATGATCTTGTTGCATTAAAAATAAAAAATTTCTGATTGCTCAAATTTGTCTAAGGGGGTCATATAAAAATTGAAAAAGTGTAACATTTTTAAAATTAATGGGAGGACTATTTCATTAACGTAGTCTTATTTCCTATCTTACTTTCAACATTTTTGCAATTTGTATTCCCACTTAGCTCCAACAGGTAAATAATTAAAGCGCGTTTCAATATTTTTGGGACACCCCGTATACATAGATACAAATATGGATATATATATATATATATATATATATATATATATATATATATATATATATATATATATATATCAAATGTATATATATATATATATCAAATATATATATATATCAAATATATATATATATATATATATATATATATATTTGTAAAAGTTGCTGTATGCTGTTTATTTTAATTTATACCGTCATTTTATGTAAATCTTGAGTGTAATTATACCTTCTTGTGGCACATTTAGCTGTACCTACATACATGGAAAGCGAATATAGTATTTCACTCAGAATGCATCTGCTCCTCAATGTAATTCCTGTGCCCTTAGTTCATGCAAAGGAAAATTAATTGAAAGTCACTTGCAACTAGGTCGTGGCTTAAAGTAGATGGGACGCAAGGCCGAATTCGACTTTTGTGTGTGTGTGGCAGGGGGGGGGGGCACTATATATTATAATATTTACTTATGCTATCAATTAATAGTAAATAGCATAATGGAAATTTACACTATAGAATATTAGTTTTGCTAAGATATTAATGGCATATTATTTGTACACAACTTGCTGTATCAAAGCGGAAAATCCAGTTCTACTGCCCGTGAGTGAGAACAGTGGTCGTTTGAAATGCTGTCCAACGCGTCTTAAATGCTGTCCAACGCGTGCTGTTCAACGCGTAACGTCGATTAAAATAGCTAATATTTTAAAAGCAAAAACTATAATGCTGTTTTCTGCATTAATATAAACTCGTAAAATAAAGATGCAAAATTTAATGTCCAAAGAAAATAATTTTGAGCTTTTCTATCACTTATCAATTATTAATGTTATGTCAATTAACTAATATGTCACTCATGGCATTTTTGAAAGAACGCTTAATTTTTCTTTGAGACATCTTTTGTAATGAAAAAATGACCTAAATGTCAAAGATATTGACGAATCGAAGGCATACTGGGAACTTACAAGTAAATTATTCTAAAATAGAAATTAAAAATGTTCGTTCGGACAATTAGAAAATAGGTCAATGATTGTTAACCATCTTCGTGAGAAAAATTTCCAGTTGGCTAATTTTTCGAGATGTTCATTCAATGTTGTCTTCATTAACAATAAAAAAATTCTTATTATGGAACCTACTCATCGGCCATTTTAAATAGCAGTATACGTGGCCTTCATATTACCACCCTAAATATTGAGTTTTGTATAGCGAGAATAGAGAACTTCCTTTTTGGAGCCTTAATACAATTATTTTAATAAAATGTTTTGAATAACAATGTCATTTATGGAGTTATTACACGGAGCAATTCCCCATAAACCCCTGGGTTGGTCGTGTGGTCTGGGCCTTCAACGGAGCAATTCCTTCCAGCAATTTTTCAGCAACACCATACATTTCAATGGGAAGAAATCTTGCCGCCGAATTGCGGCAATTCGTTCGTACTCGGCAATAAAAATTGCTCAATTTCTGAGCGGCTACCCAATCAGAGCATGATAAAATTAGACGTCACTACGCTCCGCCTTTCCTCTTCTCATTTGCATTCAAGATGGCGATGGCGACTGTAATGCAAACACGAAGCAGCTCAATTATGTTAGAATCTGGAGATGGAAAAAATTTAATAGAACTTCTACCAAATTACAGACACCTGTGGGATATAAAACATTCAAATTATACGGAAAAACACACTAAAGAATACTTCCTGAAATCGACTGCACTAAACAGGGAGGGCCTGTTAGAAAGGAGGAGCTTACAGTATCATTGTCGGGCGGAATTACTAAAGTCTGGAGATGAAAAAATAGTAATAGAACTTTTACCAAATTACAGACACCTGTGGCATATAAAAGATCCAAATTATATGAAAAAAAAAAAAAACTAAATAATGCTTCTTGGAATGAACTCTGTGGTATTAGAAAGGAGAGGCGTTTTAGAAAGGCGTGGCCTAAAGTATCATTGCCGGGAGGAATTTCTAAAGTTCGGAGACAGAAAAATAATAATAGAACTTTTAACAAATTACAGACACCTTTAGGATATAAAAGATTCAAATTATACGAAAAACACACCAAAGAAGGCTTTCTGAAATAAAATCGGCGAGATTAGTGAGAAGGGACCTGTTAAAGAGGAGGAGCCTAAAGTATGATTGACGGGCGGAATTGCCGAAGATCGGCAATAAAAATTGCCGTGTGTAATAGCACCATTATATTTTTAAATAATAGCATAAAAAGTAATAGCACCTGTATATTTTTTTGTCAAAGTAAAGCCATTCCAAACGGAACAGCTGCAAGGGGAACAATTGTCTCCAATAGGCGAGGAGAGTGGTGAAGAGAAGCGACTATTGGGAAAGGAGAATGGTGAAGAGAAGCGACTATTGGCAACGCACACAGTTTTTCCCTCTACCAACAGGTGAGGACCACAAGGTAATGGATGGGAGTGCAGCCCAAGGTTAATAGAATTAACAGGTTGTCTCGTTCGCTATTCCCCCCATGGTACCATTTCTGGACGAGCTGTGACGTCACTGCTAGACCTTCCGTTCTGTTGACAAGCGGCGCTTCGTTGAAAAACGTTGGAAAACAGCACGGTTTTGTTTAAAAATGCCTTGCTTTAAACATCAACGAGATACATGAAATGTTTCCTAAAATAATGTGCTAATACTGAAATATGACAAATGAACTCAAATTTGAATTCAAAACGAACTAAATTGCTGTAATTAACGGATGAAGAAGTCAAAAACAGCCGTTTGACAAATTACATATTAAGACAAGGATATGATTTTCCGGGTGATTTCGTATAACAAATGCATTCATCTTTTTTTTTACACAAAATTTACATATTTCATGTGTAAATTGATAATCTTTATTAATATTTTTACTCACAAATATATTGCATGAATATGGATTTTAATATAGTATTTTTTAACAATTACTTTTACAACACATTAAAGATTTTAAACGAAATATCCCGTTCAAATTCATTAAATAGAGACTGTGCACTTTACTGTCTGTATTTTCTATTAAAGGTTTGAAATGGGATACAACTGATGAGAAATATGTAAAAATAGAATTAAATAATATTTATTTCTATAAAACTCTCCATATTATCTTTATCAATTTGCAATTAAATTTCTATTTCTTTAAAAATTGGATGATTTAAAATTTCCTGCATATAAATGCTATGGCACTTATTCTATCGAGTAAGCGTACCATTCCATTCCTAATAGTTCCTATACAAAAGATATTTGAACTTTATAATTTTCTGAAAAATGTCATCGATTTGATTTTAAAATATTTAGATTGTATCATTGTATGCACAATGCATGTAATTAATATTTTCATTTTATATGCTTAAAGAAAACCCCGTTTCTATATATTTAATGATATACATCTGCTGTTTAATTTTGTTTATTTGAAGTTTTTGTGAATTCATTTAATTTCTTTTATGGTATAGATATTACCGTAGAATTCAGTCAATCAGCACTTTAAAATACGACAGAAAATCGAGGAAAATAAAAGGGTGGGGGGTGGGGGGGTTAGGGAGTATTATCCAGAATTTTATGCTAAAAGAAACAAAGGCTATTTTTATCATTTTATTCGACCACGAATTTTTTTCTCCGAAATTTGTCCAATATTTATGGGGAAGGAGCTTCAAACTAAAAAGATTCCATTCACCGTTTGCTTTAAAATAAATAGGGGTAAATGTATCATTTTAATGCGACTATAAATTTATTTTGTTTTTACAAAATTATCCATAAAATTACACTTGTTTCTTTTAACTTATGAATATTCCTTTTTTGAACAAAAACCATTTTTATTGAATCGAAACTACTCAGTCTTACTCATGATGAAGTCCTTCAATTTGACGAATCAAGATATAAATGCCTTAGCAAAAACTTTATTAACAAATTTACTAACAAAAAAAATCTTAACAAACTACATTTGACGTGACTAATAATTATTATTGCAATGATTTGATAAAATATGTGTTTTCAAATTTAAATCAATTACTGTTTTTTCTTCAGATGATTTTGAAAGTTTCCTGACCTTCTCTCAAATCCAGACGATATATTTTTTCTAAAACATGTAAAATTTTTGAACTAGACAAAAGCTATGCATTCATTGCCTGGAAATAATATTTATTCTAATTTATACTGCGTTATTCATGCCTGTAAACTTCGGAATACAGTCAATATTAAAATGATGACTGATTTGCCGCATTTAGATTTGAAATATATATTTATATCCTTCTCAAACCGATTCACATAACACACCTAACACCTATTGGCTCTTCTCTGATCATTCTCTATTTTTTTATACATAACTTTTGCTCATTCAATTATCTTTCAACATAGCATTCAGTAATCTTTGTATAAACTTCACTTATGTTAAAATTTTAATAGCTTCCACTCTCATAAAAAAATTGCTATTTCTTTTCATATGTACGGAATTTATTTTCAAAACTTCACATTACTATGCATGTACTGTTTTATTTTATTCTATATTGCTTGCACACCGTTACTATTAGATAAATATTTAAATAGTTTCCGATCAACGTTTCTCAATAGTTCTTCTCGCCTCTGTCAGAGAATGGGTCTAGCAGTGACGTCACTCGTCCTTCCTTCCCGGGACAACTTTTTCCCCGAACGAGACAACCTTATATATAAGATATTTTACGGACCTTGGGTGCAGCCAGGATGAAATGGGCATAACAAAAGGCAGAGGATGAAATGGGAAGAGTTGAAATGGCTCATCACTGGTATGTCTCACCCACGGAATTGAACGTGGTCTCAAATTGATGGGTATGTCATTGTAAATCCCTTTCACTCACAGGCAATTTTATCTCTTCTGCCATGCTGAAGACTTTTGTTGACAGAGGGATTGCTACAGTGTTGAAAATGTTTCCAATATACATAAACTGTAGGAGTGTATCCTGAAGCCCTGTCAAGGTTATTAAGTCTGTGATCAGAGATTTGCGTTTTTGACAACCCTGTTCTGGTTTAAAATCCTCCAATCATTTACCTATAGGATGAAAAGGACAACTCTCCTATGTTAATTCCCTTGCAAAGCACTTTGTGAGAGAGGACCTGAATAAGAACTGGATTAGCTGAGGATTTTCTTATTTTTATGAGAATGAGGAGTTTCAATTTAGATAATCTCTCTCTCTCTATATATATATATATATACGCAAGCCTTCCTCTTATTTATTTTTTTCCCTTCAATTTCTAAGAATCTATTGAACCCATATATATATATTCTTCCATACAATATATAACAATGTATAGAGAAAGTATTGGAATCTCGTGTCGAAAATCACATAGTTTTCGACGGATTTATACGCTTCGGGTACGTTAGAATCTGCACTTAAACTTAACTTTGTTTAACTTAAAGCAGAGATAGATGAAGTGACGAAATTGATTTTATTTTTGGCCTTGGCGTGAGGCTGCCTATTTCTTTGAGTTTATTTATAAGGTTTTCTCCCAAGTTCGTCGTAAATTTACATATTTTGATACTAAACTTACTGCTTTAAAAGATCGTTTGACTTATAGGTCTAGTTTTCCATACAATCCTCGGATTTTCCGTTCCTTTATCCAATTTTGTTCTGAGTTTAGTTTCAGATCTGCACATTTTAATGTTTCTTCTTTATTTAACCGTATTCGGTCTGATAAACTGGGTGATAAGGATGACTTTAAAAGCTTTGCTGGGGTGTATGTAGGTCCCCTGTTGTCCACCGATGGTAATTTTAAATTTTATATTGGAAGTACTAAACATACCTACTGTTGGCATCCGTTTAGCAGAACATGCTCGAGATGTCAGGGATAGTAAACTTTCTACGGCTCTTGCTCAATTTGTTGTTAAAGATAATTTTCAGCCTCTTTTTGAAAGGACTTTTCTTTTGATGCGTTGTAATAACCCTCCTGATATGCTCCTTTTTGAATCCCTTTTTATTTAGATTTACCGTGAGTCCGTTTGTAATTTTGACCCTGTTTTGAATTTGAGTTACGCTTGGTGACTCATTCTCGACTCCAAGCAATTCAAGTCTCTTCAAAGTTATCTTTGACGTCAACCTCTTTGGGGATTATGCTTGGTTGCCACCCCCCCCCCCCCTCCTTTTTTCGATTACTGTAATTAAATTGTTATTTACTATGCTGTTCTTTTGATGTTTAAATTTTGAATCTTAAAAAATTGTTTTATATTTTCGGTTTATCCTTGGATAAACATAGATTCTTTTGTAAATTGTATTTATGCAAATTAGTCGCTATATCTGGTCTATATAAGAACGAATCAAAATTTATTTCCATGTAGCCGCTGATGAAGAGCGTTCTTGTGCTCGAAAGCGCTCTGGCCCTTTTTAAAAATATTTTTGTACGTCTTATAGGAAGTAAAATAAAGACCTTCTGTTGTGGATGTGTGCTTGAATTTTTGCTGTTATAACATTAGACGTGATGCCAAATTATTTATGTAACTCCTAATACTAGTAATTTGATAGCCTTGAAAAGACTTTAAATGGAAGAAAAAAAAATAGGAAATAAATTATATAATAGAAAAAAGTAATAAAAAATATAAATTATATAATAAAAAATATCAATATTGATTATTTATCAAATATTTAAATATCAATATTTTCGATTTCAAAATCGAACAAATAGACGTATTGAACTATAAATTTCCACATGAAGAAACCAAAGAACTCTTATCAGTCACCTGCGGTCACATATCTACGTGACGTCAGACAAAAAGAAAAAAAAAACAGCTGTCGGAAGGTCTGATTCTGCTGAAATTCCCGCCTGACGTATGTATCACGTGATATAGTGGCGGGAGTTCGTTGCGGTGACTAGGCCCTCGTAACTTGAACCATGTTCAACGGATGAACGCACGGTCGTGCGTTCGAGCCTGTGATTGGTTGACGTACAGCTCCCAACGGATGTACAACGCACGAACGGATGAGTGTGAACTGGGCCTAAGTGTCGTTTCATTCCCTAAATCTACGATATTTTGTGGAAAACCCAACTCGTTATCTTTCCAAAGTGGGATCTTAAACACCCCTGGAACCCCTAGTTACCCGAAAATTCACTAAGTACCATACAATTCACTAAATTCTTTAAAAAAATGCAATTTTTGAAAGAAAACTGGGTCCCAAACCCCTGTAACACCCGATAAAGCGCCCCTACTTCCCCGAAAATCTACCAGGGGTAAACACCTTCTGTAAAATTCACATACTGGCTGTCTCAAATATTGAAATTACTTCACCGTTCCAATATTTACATTATTACGCCATCGGTTTAAAGTTCACATTATAACGTCATTAGTCACATGACCTTGTCAGTCACATGACGTCATCGAGTAATGATCACCTCTTTTTCCAACACTCCCACCAGGATGAGTCATAAATCAATGAACTATGGCGTCATCGGGGGGTCCTCCTGTTGAGGCAGAACGTAAACTTTCTGTCTACTCTCTTCATTCGTTTTGCTAAATCCCATCGCTCTGGTTAAACTAATTGCTTTTGGGGTGCGAATTGACAAGGTAGAATGACATTTCAAGAACTGTAAATCAATGAACTATGGCGTCATCGGGGGGTCCTCCTCTTGAGGCAGAACGTAAATTTTCTATCTACTCTCTACATTCGTTTTTCTAAATCTCATCGCTCTGGTTAAACTAATTGCTTTTGGGGTGCGAATTGACAAGGTAGAATGACATTTCAAGAACTGTAAATCAATGAACTATGGCGTCATCGGGGGTCCTCCACTTGAGGCAGAACGTAAACTTTCTATCTACTCTCTACATTTGTTTTGCTAAATCCCATCGCTCTGGTTAAACTAATTGCTTTTGGGGTGCGAATTGACAAGGTAGAATGACATTTCAAGAACTGTAAATCAATGCGAACTATGGCGTCATCGGGGGGGTCCTCCTTTTGAGGCAGAACGTAAACTTTCTATCTACTCTCTACATTCGTTTTGCTAAATCCCATCGCTCTGGTTAAACTAATTGCTTTTGGCGTGCGAATTGACAAGGTAGAATGACATATCAAGAAATTTGTGAACAAATCGACCCCCGTTTACCCACCCAGGATTGCGGTACTTTCAGTTTCAAAGCCACAGCGTATTCATAAGCAAATTTGCGCACTTCCATTGGCAATAATCCATAATATATATCTGCCGCTCTCTTGAGGTAATCAGCCAAATATATTTCATGCTCATCCGTAAATAACTGCATATTTCTTAAATAGACATGGAATGGCGGTTCGTCATTTCCTCCTGCCAATTCTTGTAATTTAATCTTTTTGCAGTACTACCGTTTGACTGTCCTATAGATTATATTAAATTTCTTTATGGCACACACACCGCAGTCAGTAAAATATTTAAAATATTTAAATATTTAATGTTTTAATATTTCGACAACCTGTTTCGTATATTTAAATATCTCCATTTGTTCCGTTATGTTGGAATTCCTGTGATATTTGGCGGCATTAATATAAACGTGTTTTCTTTCTACGACATACAAAATATTCTGTAACAATAATCTAAGGAACAAGTTGTCACATGTGACAATCTGCCCCACACCTTCTGGGACAACTAGCCACAATGCCCCGTGAATGAAATATGCTAAGCCTGGCAACCGATATTTTGTATCACGATAGCGCTAAAAGTTAGCCGATATATCACTTCATAATACAAATGTTTGACCACATTTTTTTTCAATAAAAGATGATATAGAATAAAATTATTCATCTAGGTGAAATTCTGAAAAATTGTCCGTAAACTACGGTCGAGCTTCCGAAACAGATGAATCCCACGTGGTGTTACTCCACTTCTGACTTCATAGACACACAAACTGTTACATTGTGAACTGCGAGCACAATCTATAGACAGAAAAACAAAGCGTATGAAAACTAGGCCCTGTCTCTTCTACTATGTATAATAGAGAAAGTAATATAATGTAATAATATATATATAAAGAAATACGTTTTATGATCTCTTTTTATTAACACTTTACAACATACTTGAAAATGTTTAGGATTTGTTAATTCTGTCTATCTGTCTGTCTATCCGTTCACACGATAACTGCCGTAAAAATGACTTTATCAATATGAAATTTTGGTATGTCTTTGAGACGGTCTGTGGGACCTATGGGAATGTAAATGAAGAATATCACCCAATTGGTCAAACATTTTTTAAGTGAAAACATTTTCAATTGATCAAACATTTTTTAAGTGAATTTAAAATTTACAAATTGTTTCAAAAGTTTTCGGAAATATTCAAATTATCCCATAAAATATATATATATATATATAAAATTTAACAAAATATATTCGGTAGTTTTTTAAATAAAAATTAAATAATAATTACACCCATATTATATGAAGAGATCACGTGACTCACTTCAAAATAAAATAGGGCATCCATCTTGTTCCAAAATCGTGATTTTAAGTTCTTTTTCATTTATATTTAGTGCTGTATCCGTCCTAAAACCTCTTTATTTTTGCTTAATTTCTGTGTATCTATATTCTGAAACAACGCAATTACAATATTTTTGCGTTTAAATGATAATTAAACTTTGATTATTTCTATAACGAAACCTAATTTTAACGTATGCAGAATGTAAACACATCAAGCTGTAAGAGGACTTGTATAAGAATTGCTGAATTTTTTTAACTCAAAATTATTTAGCTCTGGAGTCTGGAATAAAGCTGATATGAATGAAATATTCTTTTGATTTTACATAGAGAAGCAGATGATTTTAAATCATTGCCTTTTTTGATAAAGTTTTAAGCATAGAGTTAGAAAGTACTTTAACCTCCATGGTTTCAATTTTTTTTAAGTAAAATAAATTATTGTAGTATTGGGATGAATGAAAGGAGTGGAATTAAAGTGTATGAATGAAATAATTTCTGATTTTACATATAAAGCCAACCGATTTATATTTCGATGACGTCATTTGAATAAAGCTCATTTTTCTCAATGCAGTTTTAAGTTTTCAAATATAATAAATTATTGTAGTATTGTGATAATTTTAAAAATATTACTGCTGAATGTATCGCATTTTATAGATGTTTAAATAAAATTGCATTTCAGTTGGAAAGTGTTTCATAATCCAAGCTTTATGCAGGGTTGATCTTTTTTTTTTTTATCTGATATCATTTAAATTTTCTTTTTAAATATGATATTAGTTGAAAATCATTATAAATTGCTCTAACGGCTACTGAATCGAGTGTATTACATTTCTTTAATCGACTTAACTTCAATTCAATTTCTTGAATCGAACACCGACCGATAGTTACACGTAGCAGCATATCGACCTGAAACCAACCTTTTCTGACCAACCTTGCCATTGATATTGGTGCCAATTATTTTAAAGATTATTTTGAAAACTATAATTGCTATGGCTTCTTGTGAAGGAAAAAATGAGACGGCCAGTGAAATCTTGAATTCAATTGTGAATGCAAGAACTGCTCAGACTACTGTCAGAAGCAATAATGATGGGTTCAAAACTCCGTTAGAAATTAATGCTCAAAAAGCAACAAGTGATTTCGAGGAGTTAACCACACTTCTAAAAAAATTTAGGCCATATTTGAAAAGGCTTAGAACTATTTTAAAAAAGCTTGTCGTGTTTTTGCAAAAGAAGAAACTGAATTTCAAAGAAGTATTAGATTTACTGAACTCACTGGAAACAGTGACAGCTGAGTTAAAGGATTGTCAGGTATCACCAAGACTTATCAGCAATTATATTTACTCTGTTGAAATAGTACGTACCCTTCCAGAAGTGAAAGATAAGGGCATGGACTATGAAAATGTGGTGAATGGACTTAAAACAGACTTACTTAATCTTCTGGCAAATCTCAAAGGATGTCCATTAGACTCCCTTACAAATTTGCATACTTATATGAGGCCATACTATATAGCTTTTTCTAAAAAGTGAAAGCCTGTGTATAAACTTATATTGATATTAAAACAGACTTACTTTATCTTCTGGCAAATCTCAAAGGATGTCCATTAGACTCCCTTACAAATTTGCATACTTATATGAGGCCATACTAAATAGCTTTTTCTAAAAAGTGAAAGCCTGTGTATAAACTTATATTGATATTAAAACAGACTTACTTTATCTTCTGGCAAATCTCAAAGGATGTCCATTAGACTCCCTTACAAATTTGCATACTTATATGAGGCCATACTATATAGCTTTTTCTAAAAAGTGAAAGCCTGTGTATAAACTTATATTGATATTAAAACAGACTTACTTTATCTTCTGGCAAATCTCAAAGGATGTCCATTAGACTCCCTTACAAATTTGCATACTTATGAGTCCATAATATATAGCTTTTTCTAAAAAGTGAAAGCCTGTGTATAAACTTATATTGATTTTAAACATAATAATTTCCTTTTTTTAAAGTAAAATATCAATTTTTTATTAATGTTTATTATTGATTTGCTAATGTAAATGTTTTATAAATATTAATAATGACAATTTTATATGCTCTGGAGTAATCATAGATACTCCGTACGTCTTAACTGCTGCCCACTGCTTCAGTTCGTAAGTATCACAAAGAATTCTGATTCATAATTTATATCTGTACTGTATGGATTGAACAAATAATTAAAACTAATTCTTGTGTTCTAAATATCATGCAAAATGCTAAATGTAACTCAAATTATACGACATTATTAAGAAATGACAAGATCTCCATATGTTAGAAACCTTACTTTTGAAGATAAAATGATACAGACTGGTGTGTATCTTCTAAATCAGTTCTAAAATTAAGGTAGCTTATATTTGAATGTAAACACAGTGTACTTCCTAATTTTAAATGAAATATGTGTAACTATAATTGCTTCATGAGCTTTATGATAGTGATAAGCGTATGATATCGATACATTAATGTGAGACCAGAAATAGATCTCACACTTTGGTGAGACAGTTTTATGTGCATATTTATTGCGTCCGAAACATCGAAAAATAATTCGTCTGGATGACGCCAGGTATTACAACATGTGAACTCAAAGGTCAGATAAAACCATAAACTAGGAGTGTCAAGACAGAGGTGACCGAGCGGGACCGAACGAGGATGTGAAGTAGTTCCATTGGATAAAAGATTAACCTATGGAAAAGATGCTTGTTGCCTCATTCTCAATGCTGCAAATGAAAGCAAAGGGGGTGTAACACCCCCGAGGAAAAAGAGCCACAACCTGTAACTTAAGAACGAGACTTGTTCTTATACTCGGGTGACATTATGAAATAACGAAAATACTGACATATACTCGTGCGACATTATGACATAACGAGATACTAGAGTACTAGTGTGACATGCTGACTTAGAAAATATAGCATGACGACTAGAGATGTAGAGTGTTCCGTAGATGTATCAAAATAATGGCTAGATCTATTGATGTGTGCAAGGCAATCAGAGGTACGAGAGGGAGCCAAACACCCCGAGTTTTGGCCAGTACGAGTTACTGATGCAAGCATTTTGACATATGGTCAAATTCCAAGACAGACTTGAAGGCATGTGGTTATCAAATATGATATCTGGTCCTAAATACATTTTAGGCATGTTCATGCTGGTCTCACATGGTCCCTCCGCCGAAATAATTAATAATATGAATAATTGTTGTAAACTAAGTAATTAAGTATTTTATGTATTAATAAATATATTGTTAATGTTTAAAACGGTGTAATCCATTTAGTACTATATTAATTAATTATTCCTTTACAGGATCCTTTCAGAAGGTAAACAATTGAAGGGTTAATAGCGGCACAAATGCAATGTACTACAATAATAATAAGTCCACTATGTACGATTTTACGGCTATGTTAAGAGATAGATATATGATATGTTAATGATAAATTAAGCTAAAAGCCTAACTTTAAGTTTCTATTATAAAATTTTTCCCACATTTGATTTCCGTGACACTTTTGTGTGAGTTCAAAATTTAAATGAAAATTTTAATAAATAATACTAAGGTTGATAAAAATAATTTAAATAAAGAGATGAATAAATTTAATGGAGGAGCATGTGATGACCAGATTTTAGCATTGTTTAACTTGAAATATGCACATTCACTAGTGTAATGAAATAATTTGAATATATTTGAAAAAATTGAAAATAATGTTTGAAAAATTGATCAATATTAAGAATAGTTAATTTGCATGCAGAAGTGTTTTATGTACAGCATTTTTAAAGTGTATTTTATGCTGTTAATTTTAAGTAGGATTTTGGAAGAGATAAATTTTGTTTTAAATGCCTTTGAGAAGCAATAGAAGTTCTAGGCGACAAAAGTCTCCGGAAATATCACAAATAGGAATTATTGATTTATTGCCAGTGTTTAATGGATGTAAAGACGAAGATGTTGAATCGCGTAATTTGAGAATGCTGGAGGAAATGGTCGGAGGAAAATAAGGTGGTCATTTTAAAAACTAGGTTAAAAGATAAGGCGCTTGAATTTTTGTCAAAGAAAAGGGAACTGCAGAAAGCAAATAATATGGAAGAAATAAAACAAATATTATTGAAACAATTTAAAACATCTCTTACAATGCTGAAAAAGCAGACAAATTTAAATAAAATAAAAATGACGCCAGGAATGAAAGTATCGGAGTTAGCTTTAGAAATTTCAAATTCGACAAATTAATTTTTAGGGAATTAAGCAAATAGTGAAATGTGTGAAATAAAGAACAATTTAATGTTTTCAAAATTGATGGAAACTTTAAGACAAGATCTGGCATTTGAAATTAAGATATTGAATATACAGAATTTTGAAAAAGCAGCGGAATATGCGGAGCATTTAGAGAAAATTTTTGAGGAATGCGACAGTACAGAAGTTAATGCGATTTATCGCAATGAAAATATGGGCAGAAATTTTAATGATAGATAAATGAGAAGGCATTTACAAAATTCAAAATTTGAACTCCAGCAATTAAAATATGAAAAGTATGAAAAATCAGAAAATGAAATTATATATTGCATAGAATGCGGAAAAAAGAGCACTTTTTTGCTACCTGTTGGCACAACCGAAACTAAAAAAAAAATTATGAAGTAAATAAATATAGGAATAAAAGCAGTGAATTTAGAAATGAAAAAGTAACGGATTTAGAAACGGCCAAAGTAACGGATTTCGTAACACGCAAAATAGCGGATTCAGAGAAAGAAATACGGAAAGAAATGAAAGGTCAAATACCCAAACATTTGCGAAAGAAAGATTTCAGGGGCAAGAAAGAAACAGTATCGTCAGTCAAAATCGCGAGAATTTAAACTGACGGAGGGGCTTTGACCAAGTGAACATTTAAAAAATAGACCAAGTCCCAATCGAATAAAACCGACAGCGCAAAAATCACGTACGGACACGGTGGTAAAAATTATGAAGACTTAAATGAAGTACAAAATTATAAAAGAGAGGTTCGCACGCGAAACCCAGGTGCCAATGTTAAATCACATCAAAATTATAAATAAGACAGTAAAAATGACAGGGAAAAAATAAATAGTATGGAAAACATGCAAAAATATACCTATATGAGAGATGTCGCCAACTTGGCGATTATTTTAAATGTTGCTAAAATGACAAAAATGTCGCCAAATTGATAAAAAATGACGCCAAATGGGAAGTAATGTCTCCCAAATTCTGATTTCCTTCATATGACGGGCATACCTTCTAGTATATAAGAAATACTCTTTTCTCCGTTTGTCTGTAACATTTGGTGATGCATTTGGCAAACTCAACGAATAATTTAGCAAAGTATTTCCAAGTTGGCGATATTTCGCCCCAGACTGACAAAAATATTGCCAAATTGCAAAAATGACGTTAAATTAATGAAAATTATGCCTAATTGATGACTTAATTATTATGGTATATGGACTATATCGCTTATTGAGGATGCTATCTATTGATGACTGTTTATTTAGAGTTGCGCGAAGTATAAATTAATTGAGTATTTGGAAATGGTTTTATATGTTGTCATCCGGAAAATCGCCAAATGTACAATTCAACGGTAAAATCTCAGTGCCGTGGATTTTATACATTATTTTTACTTTCCTTATATACAATAATGTATAAGGAATGTATTGTGACGAGGTCTAAAATTCGAATTCGAGTTTTCGACGGGAGAGCACGTTTCACGCATCCCTGATCACGAATCGAACATTTTTGAAGTGATGCCTGTGTGTGTGTGTGAAAGTATGTGTGTGTGTGTGTGTGAAAGTATGTGTGTGAGTATATCAGTGAGTCTATGGAGACGATAACTGACGAAAGAATGGACCGATTTGAACAAAATTTAGTACAAAAATTACAATCCGTGAATACTGGAAGTCTATTGTTTTTATACGCAAGTGAATGTTCAGAACCCCCCTAAATTTTCGAGTGAAATTTTGAAAACGAATGACATAAATTTTAGAACGCTAGCATGAACAGTTCTCGAGATATTGCACATTTTTCAAAAAAATTATCTAAAATTATATAAAAAAAAATTTCCTATTGAGAAACATGTTCACTTTCCATATGTAATTCCATGCGATAAAGTTAGCGACAGCATTATCGTGGATCTAGCTCGTTTCATTCACTAAAAAGGATACTTTGAGTAATACTTTTGTATTTGAACGCCAATAGTCATTTATCTGATGCAAGAATAACTTATTTCTCCGTCCATAACGCTTGGCGAGATTTTGGCGACGAATTTGGTGGAATGTCGCCAACTTGGCGACTTTTTTAAATGTTGCTAAATTAACGAAAAATCGCCAAATGGATGAAAAGGACGCTAAATGAATGAAAATGAAGATTAATTGACGAAAATTCAATATCTTGGAAGGAATATAAATATCTACTATAAAAATATTTTTTTTTACTGTAAAAGTAGTAAATTCATTGCATTACATAAGAAAAGTCAAGTGCTGCCCACATCAGATTTTTTTTTACTGTAAAACTAGTAAATCCATTGCATTATATAAGGAAAGTCATGTGTTGCCCGCATCAAATTTTTTCTTTTAGACACAGTTTAAATTTTGTTCTTGTATATTTTTTAGTTTAGAAACATATATATTCATATTAGTCTTATTTGTGGCTGCAGAAATTTTTCTATGTCAGATCTCATACGTTAAGTGCTCCCTCCGTTGATGCATTTATTATAGGTCGCGTTTGACAAATCTCACTGACGTTGTTTCTTACTCACACTTAAAATTATATTATTTGATAGGGAAAGTATAACGAAGAGTTTAAAAATTATAATATTAACTTTACACGTATTAAACATGCCCGAACTCGAATCGAACAGTTTTGATGTAAAATCTGTCTGTATATGAGTCTGTGTATGGATATTTTGCGAATGAATAGAATTTGACACGATGACAATGAGGCAATGGAGACGATGTATCAGGAATAAAATGGAGCGATTCAAGCGAAATTAGGCACAGAAATTACAATTAATGTATACTGGAAGTCTGTTGACTTTTTACTCAATCGAGTTCAAATAAGATTCACATTTTCGAATGAAATTTTGAAAAAATCATAAAACATTCAGAACTTTCAATAATGTTATATACATTAATAACTTCTTATGGGATTTGTGATCAGAAAATGATTGACATAATTGTTAGAACGCGAACATGAATTGAAAACTTTCAAATAAATTTAATAAAAAAATTATGTAGCATTAACAATAGTATTAACTATTGTGAAATATATGTAAATATGCAATGTTATGTGATAAATATGTTAACATCATTCTTGTGGATTTAGTTCTTTTCATTCACGAGAGAAGATACTTCGAGTAATAGTTTTGTATGTTTGACGCCTAACAATTCGCCAACAGTCATTTATATATAAGAAATGCTCTTCTATGCATATGTCTGTAACGCATGGCGATAAATTTTACAAACTTGGTGAATCATTTAGCGATATATCGCCAACTTGGAGATACATCGCTTCAGATTGACGAAAACATCATTCAATTTGTTAATATTAAACTAAGTTAATGAAAATGACGCAATATTTTTGAATTATTCAAATTGAAAAAATAATAATAAACATTAACAAACACATTTAATTCAATTGCTTTGCCGAGCAACATGATATAAGATAGAATCTTCTTCATAAAATGCGTCATAAAATGCTTCCTCAAAAACTTCTGATTCGTGCTCACGGATGCTTGAAACGTGTTCTCCCGTCGAAACTCGAATATGAATTTTCGATCCTGTCACATTACTTTTAAAAAATTATACTATATATATAAGGAATACTATACTATACATATATATAACGCAATTAATAATTATAATACATACTATGTATATAAGGTATTTTTCAATGTCATCTTAAAATTAGTTTTCTACAAATCTAATACTAAGGATAGAATAAAACAAAAAAAATTACAAAATGAAGTAAGCTTTATATATTTTTATATTTACATATTAAAAGATAATTCTGCAGCCAATAACATTTTAGTTCTTGCATAACGCTTTTATGACGAGTTCGTTAGCGAATATGGGATGGTTTTCCAAAAATGACAACCATTTTGTTGTGAGAAGAATTTTATTAATATTTTTAGTGAAAAATTCCGTCACACTCTCCAACAGTTCTGACTCGTTGTGCATCACAGCTTTGAGAAAGACGTCGCAGAACGAATCCACGGACAAATCACACGACAAGTACTGGGTGCATTCTTCGCGCAGTTCCTTCACGTCGTACTTGTCTGCTGTCCTATACAGGTCAAACACATTGTCCGGTGACAATTTGTCCGTCTTTCCGGTGTACAAATGCAGAAGAACGTCTTCAAATGAATTTGAATCGCAGTCAATAATGTCCACAACTCGGCTTTTCTTTTCCACCATATCATGTTTGAACATAGCCGCAAAAACTGGAGAACGGGCAGATAGAATTGATTCGTGGGCTTGGAACTCTTTATCCTTCAATCGAATAGTAACATCACGAAAGTTTTTCGTTCTGTATAAATCCGCAAAATTCTCGATCAAAGTCTCGAAACCTAGACAAATAGAAAAAAAAATGCTTATATTAATTTCACACAAAATATTTATGTGTTAAAATGCTAAAATATATGCTTTTATTCAGTCAATAAATTATCTTTTGTGTGGGTAAATGTATGTACTATTAATAGCATATTGTATATTTTTAGGACTCGTTAAGAAAGAATGACATAAAAGTTTAAAGATGTTTAATTATGGTTGATACTTTCCATAGCCGGTACAATGTTGGATCCAGGCAGAAATAATGGATGTATGTGAGGGAGAGAGAAAATTGCACAATTGGGGATTTCAAACCTTTTTCAGTTTGAAAGATTCCGTTGACAAGAACCAAGACCATTGGGGACCTAGGGGTAATATTCCTTTTAACTCCGAATAGTTTCTAAATTGCTTTCTTCAGTACTACTAAAAACAAATTAAGAAAAGAAGGAAAATTTTAAATCCAGGAAAAGAACTGGCGCGTTGAGAAGAAGTCGGTCGAAAATTAAAATTCACTTTAAGCAAATGGGAGTGGGATATCAAACGAAAGGACACACTAATGGAGGAAAATGCTAGATATTTTATTTACAAGCTTACTGGGGAGGGGAGGGGGGGGGTAAATATATCGAGTTACTTTTTCTTAGTTTTGAAAAAAATTAAAAGAAGACCATATCTGAACATTTTTGGAGGTACATCATATCAAAACAAACAGGAATAATAGCACGGACGCTTAAATTAAGAGGTGGAAGAGGGTCAAAAGTGAAATACAATAAAATTCTTCAATTGAATTATTTAAAATTGGACACATAGAGATTAAGAATGAATATAAAAAGTTTCATTTTTGCAGTCACTTTGGAGAGGGAGGTATAAAACTTTAAACTTTTGCTTTATCTTAGTTTTGTGGAAAGTAATGAATGAAAATCTCCGAAAAAACTTTCAGCGATTATAAGTCGATTATAAAAAGTGGGGAATCGTTAAAATGCGAGGGGGTAAAGAGAAAATGAAAATAATATAAATATTAGGGTGCGAATAAAAATTCGGGACTATCATGACTAAAAGGAAAAAATTTATCGCAGCTAAAACATAAAGTTTTTTTTCTTTTGTAGAAAATCTAATAAAATTGCCCTCTGAGATATGGAAAACGTGTTTTTAACACTTTACAACATAGTTGAAAAGTGTTTCTGACTTTGTTCATTCATTCATTCTGTTCGTCTGTCTGTATGTCTGTTCGCAGGATGACTGCCGTAAAAACGGCTTTATCAAAATGCAATTTTAGTATGTTGTTCAGATGGTCTGTGGGGACCTATGAGAATATAAATGAATAATATCACCCAATTAGTTTTGGATTGAACCGGGGTTGAAAAACTGAAATACATTGAACCCTATGAGATCAAATTTTTCAAACATTTTTTAAACGAATTTAATATTCCTAAATTGCTTCGAAAGTTTTAGGAAATATTCAAATTATCCCGTAAAATATATATATAAAAAAAAAATTCAGCAGAATATATTCGGTAGTTTTTAAAATAAAAATTAAAATAATAATTGCACCCATATCATATGAAGTGATCACTTGACCTCCTTCAAAATAAAGTAAGGCTTCTTGTGTCAAAATCGTGATTTTAAAAGTACCTTTTAATTTATATTTAGTCCTAAAACCGCTTTATTTTTGCTTAAGTTTTGTGCATCTATATTCTGAAATAACGCAATTACAATATATTTGAGTCTAAATGATCATCGAACTTTGATTATTTCTTTAATGAAATCTAATTTTCACTTATCTAGAATGTAAACACATCAAGCTGTAGGATGAGTTGTATAAGAATTGCTGAATTTCTTTAACGCAACATTATTTAGCTCTAGAGTCTTCAATATAGCTGATATGAATAAAACATTTATTGATTTTATATAGAGAAGCAGACGATTTTTTAACAAACTTTTTCAATGAAGTTTTAAGCATGAAGTTAAATTACTTTTACCTCCATGTTTTTAAGTAAAACAAGTTATTGTAGTATTCTGATAAATGAAAGGAATGGAATAAAAGTGTGAATGAAAGGAATGGAATAAAATGAAATATTTATTGCTTTTTTGTAGAGAGCCAGGTGATTTATATTTCAATGACGCCATTTGAATAAAGTTCATTTTTTTTCGATTAAGTTTTAAGTTTTCAAATATAATAAATTATTGTAGTATTATGATAATTTTGAAAATATTATGGCTCAATGTACCGCATTTTAGAGATATTTAAATATAATTTCATTGCAGTTGGAAAGTATTTCATAATCAATGCTTTATGAATGATTGATCTTCCATGGTTTTTCTGAAAAGTGTTTCAGAAATACATAAACCTCGACTCAAATACAGGAGGAATAACATGAACTTTTTAAGTGCACTTAAAAAAGATGAGGTTATTATAAATGTGAGTGTGAGATGGAAATTGAAACAGTATTCAAAATATTCATTTGGGGTATCAGTAATTAGGATGCATTGAGACCAAGCCAAATATACTAACTTTTATTTGTGCATCAATTTCTGTGTGGGGTGTTAAAACATTTGGTTTCAATTTTTTAATTTTTAAAACAGTAATCAACAGGATCGCAAGAATAATTTAGAACACATAAAACGGAGCAATTTACATAAACTTGATCCGATTGCTGTAATTTGATTTGTTAAAGAAGAGTGTAAATTAAAATGAAGGGATTACAATGAATTTTTTTTGCAAAAATTTTGAGTGTTTGTGTCAAATGAAAGGCACCAGAAGAGCTACGAGCCAATACAATATTCACAATTGTGTTTTATATATACATAATCTATGTATATCGATTAGTACATAATTCATGTATATGGATTAGTACATATTCCGTGTATATGGATTATAAACTTTTGATTAAGGAGACCTTAATCGGCAACACAAATGCTTTCATGCCTATTTAAAAAATTATTGAATTTCGACCACGGCTACATGGTCGCAATTGAAGTAATTAGATTAAATAGAAAATGAAACCTTTATATGGTCAATTGGATTCAAATGAACAGAGGGTTGAATTTGTAAAGAGATAGGGAAAAGTACATGAAGCAATCAATCGACCATCGGATTGGAAAGTTTCTGCTAAGTTCCTGCTCAGTCTGACGAACTGAATTTGGTCGAAGTCGAATGCACCGTTTAGGAGTAATACTATTTCATACGGGAAGAGGAGACTTTCATATTTTTATAATAGATTCAGGACACATACTTGAAATATAAGAGAAGAAGCGGAATCTTTGTTAAGCGAGTCTCCTTAACGTTATCATACATTGAAATGGTCGTAAGCACTTTAAAAATAAGCAAAAGAAAACACTTACCCTCAGGTGACACAGTCTGAGAGGCTGTTTCTACGGTACTATGCTGCAGAAGACGGGCCACGCAGAAAATTTTGAGCGTATCTTTCTGTAACAGAATATCCTTCATTTCAAGTAGTTTCGAGTACTCTATAAATTTAGGCCATCCCCGTAGAGTGTTATCGTTATCATCATTTGCAAATTCATGTTCACACTTTTTACATTTGTACACTGAACCATCGCTTTTTTTAATTCCTATGGAGAACCTAATTCTATATTTTCTTGTTATTGAATCTTTCCTATGCAGACCCAAAGATAACCAGCCGTTTTCATTATTACGTAGCATCTGCAGCTGCAAAATGGCATCCGAGAGCAGAAAGAAACTGCTAGCTATATCGTCTGTTGTTTCCGAGAAGTGGTTAATCTCCCATTCGAGGTCTACATCAGTTAGTGTGTTGCGAACTGTACCAGCCATTCTCCGATCATTATTTATTTGCCCCATTGATATTTTTCAATCAAGTATCCAGGAGGAAGTTCTCTTTGTGTTGAATCTAAAAAAGAAAAGCTCTAATAAAACAAAGTTATAAAAAGGGATTTATTCTTCTAAAAATGTGTTTTTCATAATTGCAGGTCTCACCCTTCTGCACGAGTATCTCCAACCCACTGTTCTATTTTGCACGCTTTAAAATAAAACGAGTGAGTTTTGATCGATAGCGGTCACTAAATAGAGTATTTACTCGAATTAAAAAAACGAAATTAAAACTGTGTGCAAAATAGTTAAAATAGTGTAAAATTTGAAATTAAATCTGTGTGCAAAATAGTTATTAAATTTAACTGATATTTGCATCTGTCCTAACACCATTTCTAAAATTTTTGTTTTAGTTAAAAAAGTAATTTTTTATAATCTTTTTCATAAAATTTATTTAAGTTTTTTATTTCGAATTAATATTATACATTCGTAATATTTTTATTTGTCACATGCAAATTTATTATCCATAGCCGGTATTTCAGAGTGAATGCGAGCGCGGGGGGGGGGGGGGGGGGGGGTAGCGATAAACTACAGGTTATACTGCTGAATCTAATCTGTAGTTTACAATCTTATTAACGCAACATATTTAATAATATATATATATATATATATATATATATATATATATATATCTTCTTAAATAATAAAAGGCAATGTCTGTGTGTCTTATACACTATACGTTTCGCGACCGCGCGTCAGAGAGCTACGAAATTTGGCAATCGGAGACCCGGGGGGGGAGGGAAGGGGACACGTGAAAACCGATTTTTAAAATTTTAATAATTTTTTTTGTTATTTAATGTTTTATGCGATTTCGACCGTTTTTTGGCATTTTTGCCCTTTTTTTCCCACGATCCGGACATCGTAGGAAAAAACAAATCACACCATCAGAAAGAGCTGACAATTGCGAGTAAAAATGTATCAATTTTAAATCTGAATTTCGATTTCTAATATTTTTTAAAGATTTTAAAACAAAAGTCACTTTTTGCTCAGGAAAAGTATTTTTGGTTTTTAAATTCTCGCATAGTAAAAAGTACTCATAATTTCGACTAATAATTTACATTTTTAGAAAGGTCAAACATCTGGCATTCTTACAAGACCAATCTGGTCAGGAAATATTCCGTATTGCCCACAGGATCGGGATTTTAAAAGTTTCCGAATTTCAATTTCTCGGCGTTCCGCTCGGCGTGCCGCTTCTTAACCGGCGTTTCTTCCCCGCAGAAGGAGGGAAGGTGGTGGGTGGGGACGTCAAGGTGGAGGTGACGTCACGGTTCTGAATAGAGCTCCTTTACTCCATATAAATTATTATATTTATATTTTAAATGATGGAACGATATGGATTTTTTAAATGTAATTTTAACTTTTGGATATTTTAAATGATGGAACAATGAAACAATGGAATGAGGATGATGGAATTAAGCATATGGTCATTTTAAATTGCAAATTAGCGCGCGGGAAGTTAGCGGTAGGCCCTGGTTTGATTCCCGCCACTGCCAAAATTGCCGCCGTGTTTATGTGGAATACGATCACGTTAAATATGTGGGTCCGTACGTCCTTCCGAGAGGTTGGTGGTAGGGGAAGGAGGATACGGCCCCTGTGGATGCCTCCCCCACTGGGTTCCCGTCCAAATTGGGTGAATATATAGAAAGCTATGGAGATTGTCGCGGAGGGCGCGGCAGCCCAGTGGTTAGCGCGCGGGAATTGCACTCAGTAGGCCCGGGATCGATTCCCGCCACTGCCAAAACTTACGCCACGTTCACGCAAAGTACGATCACGTTAAACATGTGGGTTCGTGAGTCCTTCCGAGAGGTTTATGGTAGGGGAAGGAGGGTACGGTCTAAATTGGGTGAATAAAAAGAAAGTTATGGAGATTGTCGCGGAGGGCGAAGTAGCCCAGTGGTTAGCGTGCGGGAATTGCACGCGGTAGGTCCGGGTTCGATTTCCGCCACTGACACGGAGTACGATCACGTTAAACATATGGGTCCGTATGTTTTTCCGAGAGGTTGGTGGTAGGGGAAGGAGGGTACGTTCCCTGTGGATGCCGCCCCCACTGGGTTCCGGTCTAAATTGGGTGGCACATCCTGGCCGTCCAACCAGTTACCGTACACCTTTCTGGTAGGTCGCGCCAACGAGTTTGCCACGGTTGGAATTTGCCACGATCAGCATTTTCAAGGGTTGCGAACAGGCTGGTCACCAAAGGCGGCTAGTCTATATAATAAAAGGCAATGTCTGTCTGTGTGTGTGTCTGTGTGTCTGTCTTATACACTATACGTTTCGCCACCGCGCGTCGGAGAGCTACGAAATTTGGCAATCGGAGACCTGGGGGGGGAGGGAAGGGGACACGTGAAAACCGATTTTTAAAATTTTAATTTTTTTTTATTTATTTAATTTTTTTATGCGATTTCGACCGTTTTTTGCCCTTTTTGCCCTTTTTTCTCCACGATCCAGACGTCGTAGAAAAAAACAAATCACACCATCGGAAAGAGCACACAATTGCAAGTAAAAATATATCAATTTGAAATCTGAAGTTCGATTTCTAATATTTTTTAAAGATTTTAAAACAAAAGTCACTTTTGGCTCAAAAAAACGATTTTTGGTTTTTAAATTCTCGCATAGTAAAAAGTACTTATAATTTCGACTAATAATTTACATTTTTAGAAAGGTCAAACATCTGGCATTCTTGCAAGTCCAATCTGGTCAGGAAATATTCTGTATTGCCTACAGGATCGGGATTTTAAAAGTTTCCGAATTTCAATTTCTCGGCGTTCCGCTCGGCGTGCCGCTTCTTAACCGGCGTTTCTCCCCCGCAAAAGGAGGGAAGGTGGTGGGTGGGGACGTCAAGGTGGAGGTGACGTCACGGTTTTGAATGGAGCTCCTTTACTCCATATAAATTATTATATTTATATTTTAAATGATGGAACGATATGGATTTTTTAAATGTATATTTTAACTTTTGGATATTTTAAATGGATATTTTAATTTTATGGATATTTTAAATGATGGAACAATGAAACAATGGAATGAGGATGATGGAATTAAGCATATGGTCATTTTAAATTGCAAATTAGCGCGCGGGAAGTTAGCGGTAGTTCTTCCGAGAGGTTGGTGGTAGGGGAAGGAGGATACGGCCCCTGTGGATGCCTCCCCCACTGGGTTCCCGTCTAAATTGGGTGAATATATAGAAAGTTATGGAGATTGTCGCGGAGGGCGCGGCAGCCCAGTGGTTAGCGCGCGGGAATTTCACTCGGTAGGCCCGGGTTCGATTCCCGCCACTGCCAAAACTGCAGCCGTGTTCACGCGGAATACGATCACGTTAAACATGTGGGATCGTAAGTCCTTCAGAGAGGTTGGTGGTAGGGGAAGGAGGGTACGGTCTCTGTGGATGCCTCCCCCACTGAGTTCCTGTCTGAATTGGGTGGCATTTCCTGGCCATCTAAACAGTTACCTTACACCTTTCTGGTATGGATATTTTAAATGGATATTTTAATTTATAGATATTTTAAATGGATATTTTAAATAATGGAACGAGGATGATGGAATTAAGCGCTTATCATATGGTCATTATAAAATTTAAATTAGCGCGCGAGAATTGCACTCGATAGGCCCGGGTTCGATTTCCGCCACTGACACGGAGTACGATCACGTTAAACATATGGGTCCGTATGTTTTTCCGAGAGGTTGGTGGTAGGGGAAGGAGGGTACGTTCCCTGTGGATGCCTCCCCCACTGGGTTCCGGTCTAAATTGGGTGGCACATTCTGGCCGTCCAACCAGTTACCTTACACATTTCTGGTAGGTCGCGCCAACGAGTTTCCCACAGTTGGAATTTGCCACGATCAGCATTTTCAAGGGTTGCGAACAGGCTGGTCGCCAAAGGCGGCTAGTGTATATATAATTTTACTGTGAGCCTGTGAAATCAGCCACTATTTTTATAACATAGCCATTTTTACAAGGAACATCTTAAAAAAGTCAATATACTCTCTGATACATGAAATAGAATGTGTACCCAAGTGTCTGAGGGAAGGAGACGCTTGTGGAGACCCCATCTTCTCATATATTACATGGTTTTTTGAAGGATCCCATCACATTAACTATTTTCCTAAATGTCTATAAATAGAATATCTTGAAAACAGATAGTTTTAACATTCTAAAAATCGTTATTTTGCGTAAAATTGGACATAAAGTGAATATTTAAGTGTTATATACAGGAGTAATCGATTTTTTTAAATTTGCTACGGGCCGGCCAAAACGAATGCCATTTTTGTAATATAGCCAATTTCTTTATTTTTTTTTTTGGTAAGGAGTGGGGGGGGGGGAGGATATCGTTATCTGAAAGTGGTAAAATTCGCAATTTTACTGAAAAGCGTGAAAAGAGCAGGATGTAATGACCAATAAAAATGTGCGAAGCCATTAGATTGCGTGATGAAAGAAAAAAATTCAGTAAATTTATGACGAATAGTGAAATTTCAGGACGTACATTTCTTTTCAGGTATTTAAGAACAAATTCCACCCCTATTATTTTAAGTATAAGCTGAAAGGCTATCATTATTCATATACGGATACGAAAATACGTTTTCATTATTCTAAGTAATTTAAGTATATTCTTGTCAATTATTGTATTGCACCTGTTACCGATCTCTACCTATTACAGTTTATGCTAGCGACCTGAATGGACTTGACAGCCCCCTACGCCGCATTATAACAAAATATTGTGTTCTGTATTTTTCTGTCTGTTGTGTTTGCCTGTATTCTCTTGTGTGTTGTATTAATACGTTTGATTTGTTTGTTGTATTTTAATACGTTTGATTTGTTTGTTGTATTAATACGTTTGATTTGTTTGTTTCGTAATGCATTAAATTGCACAAAATAAAACAGATAACTATTTAAAATTACATTGAATTTACACTTTTACACCAATTTTTGTTTTCATTTGACGACTGGATATATTTTCAAAGGCGGCGTTGCAAGAATGCAAAAAACAAAACTGAAATATCACGAAAACGGTTAGTCTAAAATAATGGGGTTGGTCTTTTATACATTTGAGCATATATATAGTCTTATATTTCACATTTATTTATAAAGATTATGATTCAGAAATTTATAAAAATTTTCTTAGCGAAGGCATCAAATTAAGTATTGTTTACAAAATAGAAAATAAAATGCATATTTAAAATTGGTAAATATTTAATTAAAATTCATTACAAACTTTATGAATCATGGTATTAATATAATAAAAAAACAAATTTAACTCACCTGTCTATGAAGAAAATATTTACTTTCTAAACTTCAGATCCATATAACAAGTAGCATCGTCTGTGGTTATAGGGATTCAAAGTTCAAATTAAATCCATCGCTCAAATTATCTTTTAATATTGGCGCAGACAGAATGAATGTATAAAGTTTAACTTCCATGTGCTTTTGATGTAGAGTGAAATATTTGATCTGCCAGAATTATCGAACTCTAACTATAACTGACTATAACTCTTAAATTAGCGAACAATATTCACATCATTCTTAAATTCAATATACAGAAATCTCCTGTAAACGATGCATACACCCATCAACTAATCAATTATGATTTTCGATAGGATCCATATTAGGAAAGCGAAATTTTACACTGTAATCCCCATTCGATCGGGACTCCCCCTCCATCTTTGAAATTCTGGCTATGACTCTGTGAAGGGTTTGTATATGGCAGTAAAACATATTAGGACTTCTAGCATTTAATTAATTTGGTATCCAGCTTCTAATGTTTTGATTAAAAATTTCAAATCATATGTGTTACAATAGAAACCGATAAGTTTTAAACAGCAATCAAGAAATGTTTTATAAAAAAAAATGCTATGTATTTTATCAATTTGAAAAGAAACAAATAAATTCATTTTATGGACAAGTTAAAGAAAAAATAATAATTTTTTAACCAAGTCTAAAATTTTAGAAATTATTTTAGACAAATACAAATTTAGGTTAAAATAAACAATGCTTTGCACTCAGTTTATTTGAATTCATAATAAATAAGTAATACAATCTGAAGTAATAAGTAAAACTGTGCAAAATATTTAAACTCCATTAAAAAAATTATGTAAAATGTTCAACTGTATATGAAAATAACTCCTACTACTGGTTTTCCACCTTTATGACCAGACAAAACTCGTCGATAAGCTAGACTTCAATTCATCCCCGTAGAGAAGTCCTTCCAGTTATAGTTAGAGTTCAATGGTTGCACTCTAACCATAACTGGCCAGTGGTATGGGATATAATTCACCTCGATTCACTACCACTACATATATGTTCTGCTCTTACAAATAGACATGATAAACAGCAAATTTGCATAAAATCCGGAAGAAGAGGGACATAAAAAAATCTGAAAAATCTATGTAAAATGCACGTTTATTTAGCAGAGTTATATGTAGCACATTTACATTCTCGACATTACCCCTGCTAACTTAAAGGCACGTAAATGATGAATCAGTATAAGACATATATTTAATACTCAAAAGTAAGAATAAGAAACTTACCACGACGACGAAATAAAATATCCAAACTGACGAAATCCACTTAGCACAATTATCACAAGAAAGATCAATTATGCTTAAAGCATTGATTATGAAACACTTTCCAACTTCAATGCAATTTTATTTAAACATGTCTAAAATGCAATACATTCCTCGGTGATATTTTAAAACTTATCACAATACTACATTGATTTATTATATTTGAAAACTTAAACCTTCATCGAAGAAAATGAACTTCATTCAAATGACGGCATTGAAATATAAATTGCCTGGTTTAAACATCTGTTAAATGTGATATATTCCTCGGTAATAATTTTAGAATTATCATAATACCACGATAATTTATTATATTTGAAAACTTCATCGAAAACAACTGAAATTCATTCAAATGACGTCATAGAAAAAAAAAAATAAGACCTGGCTATCTCCATAAAAACAGCATTTCATTCATTAATAATTTCCCATTCATGTCATTCATAACAATACTATAATAATTTATTTTATTTAAAAACTTAAGACCATGGAGCTAAAAGTAATTAAACTCACTCTATGCTTAAAACTGAATTGTCGCAAAAAATCGTCCTTCTTTCTTGCAAAGTAAATTAATATTTCATTCATATCAGCCATGCAGACTCACTCCATGGGCTAAATTATTTTGTGTTAAAGAAATACAGCAATTCTAATACAACTTATTCTACATATTTTGCTGTTTACATTTTACATAAGTGAAAAATAGGCTTCGTTGTAGAAATAATCAAATTTGGATGAGCATTTAAACTCAAATATATTGTATTTGCGCTGTTTCAGTATGTAGATGCACAGAATTTAAGCAAAAATAAAGTAGTTTTAGAACGGATACAACACTCAATATGAATTAAAAAGAACTTAAAAAATCACGATTTTGACACAAGATGGATGCCATATATCATTTTGAAATGGGTCATGTGATCTTTTCATACAAGAGGTGTAATTATTATTTTAATTTTTATTTAAAAATCTACTGAATATATTTCGCTGAATTTTTTTTATATATTTTATGGAACAATTTGAATATTACCTAAAATTTTCGAAGTAATTTGTGAATTTTAAATCCGTTTAAAACATGTTTGAAAAATTAGGTCCCATAGGGCTCAATGTATTTCATTTTTTCAACCCGGGTTCAATCCAAAACTAATTGGGTGATATCATTCATTTATATTCCCATAGGTCCTACAGACCGTCTGAACAACATACTAAAATTTCATTTTGATTAAGTCATTTTTACAGCAGTTATCGTGCTAACGGACAGACAGACAGACAGAATGAACAAAGTCATAAACACTTTTCAACTTTGTTGTAAAGTGTTAACAAGGTTATTATATCTATATTATCGCACTCCCAAACAAACCTTTTCTTAGTGCCACATTGGTGGTGCATACCGGGAATGAGATAAATACTTTCAACAAGTTACGACAACTCCGGACAGGAAAACAGCCCAGGAATTCGAAGGAAAGGGAAATTGATCCTGCAGCAACAGCACGTAGAATCTTACGTTTTCGATCGTTACATTAGATGCTCTTTTTGCTTTGTATATTACTTGAGTAAAAGAATGATATATTTTTCTATTTTTTGTAAATTCTATGGCATTTTTAACACTTTACAACGTAGTTGAAAAGTGTTTATGACTTTGTTCATTCTGTCTGTCTGTCTGTCCGTTAGCACGATAACTGCCGTAAAAATGACTTTATCAAAATGAAATTTTAGTATGTTGTTCAGGCGGTCTGTAGGACCTATGGGAATATAAATAAATAATATCACCCAATTAGTTTTTTATTGAACCCGGGTTGAAAAAATGAAATACATTTAACCCTAAGGGACCTCATTTTTCAGACATTTTTTAAGTAAATTTAAAATTTACGAATTGCTTCTAAATTTTTAGGAAATATTCACATTAACCCATAGAATATATAAAAAAAATTCAGTAAAATATGTTAAGTAGTTTTTTAATTAAAAATTATTTAATATAGGGAAAAAAGCAAATTCATTTAAATTCTGACTTTTGGGATATCCTCCAGAAAGAAAACAGAGATATATTATATAATAAATATCTTTCGAAGCATTTTGTATATGAGAGAGACTTCACATTTTAAAGTAAATTTGGTAGATAACAATTTTTCAATTTTTTTATTTTAATTTTATATAACTCTTCATGATATACTTATTTGATGGCATTTTTAATGCACTTTCCTACGTCCTAGAGAGTTAAAATTTGGTACACAGCTTACATTTGTTGAACATTTTATTCTACAAATATTTGGTGGATCTTTTCGAAAAAAATGTATGATCTATATTTATAGATCATACATTTTTTTCGAATGGCCTGCAAATAATTCCCGTTCACTTCTATAAATCATTGTTGTAATATTGCTAAAAATTCTGATGTGGGCAGCACATGTCTTTCCCTGCAGATTCATATTCACGTTCTCTTTATTTCTTCAATAATAATTTGAGTTTATCTGCACAAAATAACAGCCATAAGTACTTTAAATGACATTGAATTTGCACGTTAAACTTAAATTTGGTTCTCATTTGATAGATGGACTTATCGTCAAAAGTGGCGTAGCGAAAACGTAAAAAAAAACCCTAAAATATCTCAAGAACGGCTAGTCCTAGAGTAATGGGGTTAGTCTTATTCTTTTAGTTGTCAAAAATCACGTATAAAATAGGAATTTAATTGATGTAATTGAGCACACGTAGTCCTTTATTTTTATATTTAACGATTTTTGCGGGCCATTTCGCAAAAATAGTCCGTTCCTTTTTCCTGAATCGCACTAGAATAACCTACAAATGATTTATGTACCAAATGTTGTTAAATTTGGTATATAAATCAGTTGTAGGTCATTAAAATATTATACACCAAATTTTGTTAAATTTGTTCCATTAGTTTTTAGCTAGAGTGGATAAAGGCAATTTCTGCCGACCATTTCGCAAGGAAGGCAGATTCTTTTATTACGAATAATACTATAATCTAATGAACATCAGGATTTCCCACAAAAAACATACCTACCAAATTTTATGAAATTCGGTTCATTAGGTTTTCAATTAGAGTGGACGTAATATCCTCACAGACACACAGAAACATACACAGATACACCCTTACACACACAGACGTCTTCCTAAAAATAGTTTTTTCGTGTATTATCTGTGTATCTAAATACCGTGCCTATGCAATAACAATAGTTGTGATTTTAAATGATCCCTAAACTTTTAATATTTCTTCAACGAAGCCTAATTTTAACTTATGCAGAATGCAAATACCTGAAGCGATTGTAAGGTGAGTTACATAAGAATTGCTGAATTTTTTTCACAGAAAATTATTTAGCTCTGGAGTCTGGTATACAAGTTATATGAATGAAATATTCATTGATTTTGCATAGAGAATCAGATGATTTATATTTCGATACAGTTTTAAATATTTAAGTATAATAAATTACTGTAGTACTGTGATATTGTAAAAGATATCACCACTGAATGTATCACATTTTAAAAATTTTTAATCGAAATTGCATTTCAGTTGGAAAGTGTTTCATAATCAATGCTTATGCATGATTGATCTTTCTTGCTTTTTAATGTTGGCAGTATCTCCAGTCCAAAATAGCCGAGATGGATTTTGCGTGAATAACATGTGCCTTCTTTAGATATTTTCAGAAGAGTTCAAAATTAAAATATTGAAATTAGACACATCTTTACAAAATATTAAAATATCAGAACTTAGAACCACCTTTTCAAAACAGTTCAAAATATTAAAGCATCGTCAATGTAACCACTATATTACTTTCCTTATATACATAATGTATAAGGAAAGTATTGTGACGGGGTCGAAAATTCGAATTCGAGTTTTTGACGGGAGAGCACGTTTCAAGCATCCCTGATCACGAATCAAACATTTTTGAAGTGATGTCTGTGTGTGTGTATGTGTGTGTGTGTGTGTGTGTGTGTGAAAGTATGTGTGTGTGTCAGTGAGTCTGTGGAGACGATAACTGACGAACGAATGAACCGATTCGAAACAAATTTGGTACAAAAATCACAATCCGTAAACACTGGAAGCCTATTGTTTTTATACGTAATCGAATGTTCAGAACCCCCCTAAATTTTCGAATGAAATTTTGAAAAAATCGTCAAAAATCAAAACCGCTAATAAAGTTACGCAAATAGACATTTCCTATGTAATTTTTCATTAGAAAACGATTGGCATAAATTTTAAAACGCTAACATGAACCGTTCTCGAGATATTGTGCATTTTTCAAAAAAATTATGAAAAAGTCACATAAAAAAAAAAATTCCTATTGAGAAACATGTTCACTTTTCATATGTAATACCATGCGATAAATTGGGTGACATCATTCTCGTGGATCTAGCTCGTTCCATTCATGAAAAAATATACTTTGAATAATACTTTTGTATTTGAACGCCAATAGACATTTATCTGCTGTAAGAAAAACTTTTTTCTTAGTGCATAACGCTTGGCGAGATTTTGGCGACGAATTTGGCGAAATGTCGCCAACTTGGCGACTTTTTTGAAATGTTGCCAAATTAATGAAAATCTCGCCAAATGGATAAAAATGATGCTAAATCAATGAAAATGACGACTCATTGTCGAAAATTCAATATCTTGGAATGAATATTAGTATCTACTATAAGAAAAACCTATTTTTTTACTGTAAAAGTTGTAAATTCATTACATTATATAAGGAAAGTCATGTGTTGCCCACATCAGATTTTTTTAAAACTGAGAACCCGATTGATGTAACAGTATCCGTTTCTTATGATGTTAGTTATATTTATAGTGCATTTTTATTCCTCGATATTGATAAATGTTTTTACTAATACACATGGACAATCTAAAGATATAAAATCCTCTGAGAATAGTCAATTATCTGAATATCTATTTTGGAGCACAAATTAAACTTCTATGTGGACTTTACCTTATATAAAACTTAAATCTCTCTCCTCTCACTCACTTATAAACGAATCTCAGAAACTGCTAAAGTTAGAAACTTAAAATTTGGCAGGAATGTTCCTTTCATCACAGCATGGATGCGAACAGTAAACAGATTTTTTCCTGCAAAAATTTTGAGTGGATTAAAGACGAATTTAAAATATGACATTCAACATTCATTTACCCATATCTATTTTTAACACTTTACCTTATATAAAACTAAAATCTCTCTCCTCTCACCTAATATATCTTTACCTTATATAAAACTTAAATCTCTCTCCTCTCACTCACTTAAAAACGAATCTCAGAAACTGCTAAAGTTAGAAACTTAAAATTTGGCAGGAATGTTCCTTTCATCACAGCATGGATGCGAACAGTAAACAGATTTTTTCCTGCAAAAATTTTGAGTGGATTAAAGACGAATTTAAAATATGACATTCAACATTCATTTACCCATATCTATTTTTAACACTTTACAACATAGTTGAAAAGTGCTTACGACTTCCATTCTGTCCGTCTGCACGATAAGTTAAATAACTTTAAAACTGTAAAATTACTTTATTAAAATGAAATTTTAGTATGTTGCTCAGACATTCTGTTGGACATATGGAAATGTAAATGAATAACATCACCCAATTGGTTTTGGATTTAACTCGGGTTGAAAAAATGAAATACATTGAACCCTATGGGAGCTAATTTTTCAAACATTTTTAAAGCGAATTTAAAATTCACAAATTGCGTCGAAAGTTTTAAGAAATATTCAAATTATCCTATAAAATATATAAAGAAATTTCAGCAAAAAATAATCGATAGTTTTTTAATTAAAAATTAAAATAATAACTACATATCATATGAAGAGATCACGTGACCCACTTCAAAATAAAATATGGTATCCATCTTGTGTCAATATCGTGATTTTTAAAGTTCTTTTTAATTTATATTTAGTATTGCATCCGTCCTAAAACCGCTTTATTTTTGCTTGATTTCTGTGCATCTATATTCTGAAACAACGCAATTACAATATATTTGAGTTTAAAGGATCATCAAACTTTGATTATTTCCGCAACGAAGCCTAATTTTAACGTATACAGAATTTAAACACTTCAAGATGTAATATGAGATGTATAAGAATTGTTGAATTCTTTAACTCAAAATTATTCAGTTCTAGAGTCTGCAACATCGCTGATATGAATGAAATATTCATTGCTTTTACATAGAGAAGCAGACGATTTTAGAGCATTAACTTTTTCGATGAAGCTTTAAGTATAGAGTTAAAGTATTTTTACATCCATGGTTTTAAGTTTTTAAATAAAATACATTATTGTAGTATTGTGACGAATGATAAGAATGGAATAAAAGTGTATGAATGAAATATTTACAGCTTTCGCAAAGCGATTTCTATTTCGAAGACGTCATTTGAATGAAGTTCATTTTTTGCGATGAAGTTTTAAGTTTCCAAATATAATAAATTATGTAGTTTTGTGATAATTTCATAACCAATGCTTTATGCATGTTTAATCTTTCTGGGTTTTTTTTTTAAATAGTATTTTCAACAATATAAAACACGCACGTTTTATAACAAATGCTAATTTAAATACAGGATGCGATTTTTGAGCAAATATTAATACATTTTCAATTAACTTGACAATTTGAAAACAAAAGTTTACTATACGTAAGTAATATATTACTGATCTAAAGTAATATATTGCTGATGTAAAAGTAATATATTACCGATGACAAGATAATTTCAAGAACATTTGACTAATGCGGCAGTCACGGAAAAAATTTCAATACACGCTTCTAACATCTCCTGACGGATATGAATGATGTTTACTTTCCCTACAAAACATGAAAACATATAGGGAAATATTGAAATCGAGTAAATCGCAACTCGAGTTTTCGAGGGATCTACACGTTTCGAGCACTATAATCCGAAAGAAGTTTTCAGCGTGACGTCTGTGTGTGTGATTGTGCAATGTATGCATCCACTCTAACTCAAAAATTAATGGACTAAATTTCATAAAATTTGCTATGTAAGTCACTTGTGGGTGACCCTGGTGCTGTTTAAAATTTAATACGATTCGGAAGAAAAAAACATGCCTCTCTTTTGCAAAATAAACCTCAAAAATCGCCGAAATCTAAAAATAAAAGACTTGATATACTCAAATGCATCAATTAAATCCTTAGTTTATAATTCATTTGACGATGAAGAGAATAAGACCAATCCTATTATTCTAGAATTAACTGTTCATGAGATATTTTAGTATTTTAGCATTTTTTGCAACGTTGCCGTATCTGCAATTTAAGTGTGATTTCAAAAAAAATATCCGTGTTGTTTCGTGTAAATCAATTACATGATGTGAAAACTCAATTAAATGAATTATGATAAGAAATAGAAAGAAAATGATTTGGAGTCTATAGCGAAAGTCATGTGCTGCCCACGTCAGATATTTTCCTTAGGCAATGAAGCCGAATTCAGGGAATATTTTGGTCTAAATAATCATTCTACATTGAAGTGCGAATTGACAAGAATTGAAAGTTTTTGCCTATTATGACCGCTTATAGCACCAGAAAGGTCCAACGAATTTTCATATATTTTCACTGGTTAAGATCTAATAAGGTGCAATTAATCGGCTAAAAATGATTCAGATTTTAAACCATTTTAATGTAGAAAAGCTAAAATTATAAAATATAAGGATCTAATTGCATGAAATATTTGCAAGCAGTGAGACTGGAATGCTTTAATATGTTTTATACACCTCTTCAAGAGGGGAACAAAGGGAACTAAAATGCCTGTTTTGTCGGTCTGTAATAACTGCTTATAATTTGATAACGGCTCCACATATTTATAAACGTTTTGTGACTAGTTTGTTAAGGAACACATTTATGGTTAAAACAATTCAGATTTTGTATCACGTTAATTTCATTGTAATACAGGTAGTATCTCTAGCGAATCTGGTTATTTCTGCTAGTACATGCACATTTTTCATTTTTTTTCGCTCTCCATATGGATAAAAAAAAAAAATAGGTATTTTAAATGTATGAATGTTTTCAAGATCGTTTCGTTTGTGTTTTTAATGCCTGGAACTTCAGCAATCGGTAAGTGGGTTTTCAGTGCATGAAATGTAAATGGCGAGATGAAAGAAACAAATGTTCGGTTCAACTAATAAAGAATGAGTTTCTAATAAATTTAAACTTATGGGAGAATTGTTTAGATTTTAAGTGTTTGAAAGTTTTCACGATAGTTCCATTTTTGTTTTTAATTCCCGAAACTTCAGCATTCTGTGAATGGGTTGTTAGTGTAATGAAATGTAAATAGCGAAATAAAAGAAGCAAATGTTCAACTAATAAAGAATGAGTTTCTATTAAATTTTAACTTATGGGAGAGTTGTTTATATTTTAAGTGTGTGAATGTTTTCACGATAGTTCCATTTGTGTTTTTAATTCCTGAAACTTCATCATTCTGTGAATGGGTTGTTAGTGTAATGAAATATAAATAGCGAAATAAAAGAAACAGTTGCTCTGTCTTACTAATAAAGAATGACGTTCTAATATATTTTAAATTATGGGAAAATTGTTTAAATTTTTTAGATAATATATAAATAAATTATATTTTGTTTAAGTCCGTTCAAATGATAGGGCAAATATAGATAACTTTAAAAATTAAATGTCTTGTAAATTTATTCTAATTTGTATCAAATAATATGCAATATGCAATAAAATTAAGGTGTGAATAGTAAAAGTAAAAAATTACTTTTAGCATATATCTTATATGTATTATTAGAGGAATAACATATGCAATTGCACATCTGTAGGCTTATTCATAAAAAGCTTTATAAGACTTTACAATATACTTTTTTTCAAACAATGTAGTTGGCAACCCCAGCTATAACTAAAGAACAATCACTAATAAATCAGTTCAAAGTATGGAAAAAGTCTCAATTATAAGATCTTTTACAATTTTATTTTAACTTGTAACTTTTAAGGTAAAATATGTGTTTTTAATTTTCCTCCAGCTTTTTTACTTTAAAATTGAAGCATTTTAATTTTTAAGGTAAAACAACTTTGAGAATTTTATGGGAAACCTTTTGTATATTTCATTCGTATATTGCTATATTAAAATTCAGTCTGTTCACAGGATTTTCATTATCTTATCCTATTGATATTAAATTAAGTTCCGGAACATGTTAGATGACTCTTAGCATCTGAATTTGTGAATCTGCAGTTTTACTTGCATTTCATGTCTTCATGCATTCATAAAAGCAAAATCGTTGTGAAAGACAGGATGTAATTTACTTTTTACTTATGTACATAATAAAATTAATGTATAAGGAAGTATTGTGATGGGGTCGAAAATTCGAATTCGAGGTTTCGACGGGAGAGCACGTTTCAAACATCCCTGATCACGAATCGAACATTTCTGAGGTGACGTCTCTCTATCTCTCTGTGTGAAAGTATGTGTGTGACAGTGAGTCTGTGGAGACGATATTTCACGAACGATCGAATGGAGCAATTCGAATGAAATTTGGTACAAAAATTACAATCCATGAATACTGGAACCCTATTGTTTTTAAATATAATATAATGTTCAGAACTTCCCTAAATTGTCGAGCGAAATTTTGAAAAAAATCATCAAAAAACCAAAATATTTAATAAAGTTCCGTAAATAGATATTTCTTATGTAATTTTTCCTTAGAAAACGATTGACATAAACTTTAGAACGCTAGCATGAACCGTTCTTGAGATATTATACATTTTTCAAGCAAATTTCTCAAAAAATTCCATAAATTAAAAAAAAAATTAACTGTTGAGAAGCATGTTCACTTTTCATATGTAATATCATGCGATAAATTGGGTGACATCATTCTCGTGTATGTAGTTCGTTCCATTCATGAGAAAAGATACTTTGAGTAATAGTTTTGCATTTGAATGCCAATATTCATTTATATGCTTTATGAATAACATATTTCTCCATCCATAACACTTGGCGAGATTTTGGCGACGAATTTGGCGGAATGTCGCCAACTTGGCGACTTTTTTAAATGTTACAGTTAAACCTGTCTAAGTTGGACACTCACGGTTCCCTTTAAAAGTGTCCAACTTAGACAGGTGTCCAACATAGACAGTGTGATGAAATTTCATTTTTTCCCTTCAATAAAGCACATCGAAAGACTTCATTTTTAACATATAGAAAATACTAATAAGCCAATGGTTTTAATTAAATATTGTAATTACTGTTATAAAATACTTATGATATAGATTCCAGAGCAGTTCAGCTCCCATGCATGTATGATATCAGATCTCTTATTGTTTATATTGGAAACAGTAGATTTTGATATGCCGAACTCCTCTGCGAACTTTCTGCAGCTGTCACCTTTGTCTGGGCGATCAAGAATTATTATTTTCTTTTCAATAGTTAGCTCAACTAATTTACCTTTGCTCATTATTAAAAACTAATGTGCATGTCACTAAAATCACAGTCACCTTTCCAGAATGCACTGAGAAACAAATGTGACTTTTGAGGGTAGAGAAACCTTTTTATTCAAAAGATGCAGAAATCTAATTGGACAATGTAAAGATGGGATAGGGAAGCTACAAATGTCCATTCTTCAAGTGTGTTGTTGTGTGTGTGTAAACAAACTGATAACAAAAAGGTTGTGATACATAATTGAGGTCTGTGGAATGGTGGGGAGGGACGGCCCCTTAGCAACAATAAGAAAGAAATGTAGGCAGATAAGAGCTTCCTGGAAGTGATAATAACAACATAGGAATACTTCTGGGGATCAACAACAAAAGATAATCCCTGGGGATATATAAGGAAGATCAAAAGTGGTAGGTTACTTCCTTTGTGTAAATGCCAATTTTAAGGAACTTGTCCAACTTAGTAATGTTAACAGCGTCCAACTTCCAAGATGACAGGTGTCCAAGTTAGACAGTATTATATACATGTTAAAACATAGGAATTCGTTCCGTTCCACCGAATTGTGTCCAAGATAGACAGGTGTCCAACTTTACAGGTTTTACTGTATTAAATTAACGAAAATCTCGCCAAATGGATAAAAATGACGCTAAATCACTGAAAATGACGACTAATTGACGAAAATTCAATATTTTGGAAAAAATATAAATATCTACTATAAAAATAATCTATGTTTTTTCACAGTAAAATTAGTAAATTCATTGCATTATATAAGGAAAGTCATGTGCTGCCCACATCAGATTTTTATGGTAATAATGCATAATGATGTATATAAACTCGGAAAAGAGACCTGATGAAGGCAACCAATGGAAGAAAGAATTATGGATTTTTAAAAACAAAGAAAAGATAAAATATTTACGCATTCAGTAAAGAAGCGTGTGCAGGAAAATAGCTATTTACAATGTTGTGTAAAATCTATGCAACAGATACAGTTTAACCAATTACTTCAAATTCAGATTTACATCATTGAATAAGTGTTTAAAGCATCCATTAAAATCATTTTAATGCCCCGTTAAATTTACTCAAAGAACGATTTTTTATTAGCTGTGTTTGTTTTTCCAGCATTCTATTCTAGCGAAAATTTTTGTTTGAGAAAAAGCAGGAACCGCATATTTAAAGCAGAAAATCCTATAGAAGCGTTAATATTTTTTTTTTTGTGATTTAATGTCCATTATAAGCCATGAAATAAATTTTATATCAATTTCAAAAGTATTGGGCAAAATTAACTCATACCAACTAATAGCAAAAAATCTGATATGGGCAGCATATGACTTCTCCTGCAGACACATATTCCCGTTCTCTTTATTTTTTCTATAATTCATTAAATTAAGTTTAATTTCACACGTGAGCATGCATATTTATTTGAAATGACACTGAATTTGCACTTTTAATTCAATTTTCGTTCTCATTTGGTAACTGGACTTATTTTCACAGGTGGCGTAGAGAAAATACGAATAAACTTAAATATCTCGAGAACGGCTGGTCCTAGTGTAATGGAGTTGGTCTTATTATTTTCTTCGTTAAAAATTACGTATAAAACAAGCATGTTATACATATATTTAAGGATACGTATTTTTTTACTTTAGATTTTGACGATATTTGCGGCCTATTTTGCAAAAACGGCAGACTATTTTTTTTTCGAATAGTACCAAAATATTATCCCCACCAGGGTCACACACAAGTGACCTACTAAATTTTATGAAATTTGGTCCATTAGTCTTCGAGTTAAAGTGGATACATACATTGCACGGACACCCAGATATACAAACAGACAGACACACACACACAGACGTCACGTTGAAAATAGTTTTTTCGTATACTATAAGTCCCAAAACGTGTAGATCCGTCGAAAACTCGTGTTGCGGTTTTCAGCACGATTCCAATACGTTCTCTATGCATTACCATGTATTTCAGGGAAAATAAAATGAATGAAAACTTACCTTAATTGAAACAGTTGTAATAGAAATGTATTGCATGCTCCTCTGGTTCTTTCCCCCATCATAAACAATCAGCGAATTAAATTAATTTTTTGTTTCACTTTTAGAACACAAAATATTTTTCACGTTTCAGAAAATGCAATTTAATACTATTTTCATATAAATGAAATAATAATAATAAAAAATATTTTACACGAGGTCAGGGGTCTTCAGGTTTTCCTTTCTTTTCAATGATCTTTTCTTCAGTCTTGATTTGGCACATGCAGGTACATGTAGGAACAAATGACAAAAATGTTTGAGATTGTTCACAGTTCAGAAGAGAGGAGGACAATGCCAACAGGGGAACAAATCTTACTCTGCAGGATTCGCACCTGTTTTCCTTGTGACCTGTGTAGACACACAATGCATTAGTCTGTGATTATGGCCATAATACACATACAAACAAGGCACAATACACATACAAGGCATAATACACATACAATTTAAGAAAATAAACAGCTTGCTCGTATATTTTTCATCATGAATCAATATACTATAATACATGTAATTTATTATTCTGAAAGTATATCATAGTGTGTGTTAAACGATTAGTTTCTATATTTTTATGTTTACATTGAATTTCGATTTGATATAAATTCTCTTTTTGATCTAAAACAAAGCTAATAAAATCAAGTGTTTAGCAATAAGTTCTTCACTATAAAAGCATCACTTAAATCGTTTACTAGTTAGGCATAAGTACATCCCCCCCCCCCCCTAAAAAGACATAAAATTCTTAGTGTTAGCGTTTTAATTATTGTTTTGATTTTCAATTATTAGAGATAACATAATCGAAAATAACTTTATTTATATGCATTTAGAAAGAAATTACGCGATGTTTATTTGTGTATAATGAAAATTTTATAATGATTGCGTGTTTAGAAAACTTTCCAAACATATTTCTGTAAATTCGTATATTTAAAACAAAATTCATTAAAAATAACATCGCCTCCTGCAATAACATTGGCTGGTTTCAAAAAGCGAAACGGAACTTTCAGATGATTTATATTTTTCAGAAAGGGAAATACAGTTTTATTATGTATGTACCCTTCCAAAAAACCTCTGTACTGCATATTTAAGTTGTGTTCAAGTAAAATTAAAGTTATTTGAGTATTTATTTCATATTTTAAATTAAAAAAAATGATTATATTAATTTTGTTAGCATCCTTTAACATTGGAGTCTACCGGGTCGTTCCAGACATTTAACTCCAAGTGACGTTGCGTCTTTACGTGCTCTCATTGGCTAGAGTTGAAGTGGCGCAACCTTATAAATTAAGGAGCCTTATTATAAATATATAGGAAGGTGTATCAGGAAAGCCCCTAGATATTTAAGGAACTCGGTGATTAGAAAAGACTTTAAAATAAAAACCGTGAGAGCCCAAATTAAAAAGCTAGCGCTAAAATTCTACGACAACCTGCCCTCAGTTCCAAATGAACTTCTATTCAGTCTACCTGACTATGATCATCGCAAGGCCAAATCTCGTAAGAGACCCTGTGCAGTACTTAACCTTGAATAACCGGATTTAGGTAAACCCCTTCACTAGAAACTGAAATTAATTAAAAATTGCGATCAATATTTTTCAAATTTAAAAAAAAATATTCTTAATCCTTAAACTGCCAAATTGCTAGGAAACCATCAGATCTGCATCAACCTCCCAAACTGACTAATTCCAAATGTGCAATAAACTGCCACACTAGGAGCCAAGCCAAAAAATAAAATAGTAAATAAAAAAGAAAAAATTCGAGCCACCATATCATGGATCAATGAAATAATGTCACAGCATGAAGATACGAACTATATATTGAGATAGGAGATTAAAGGCGCTCCGCGCCTGGTGCTCTGTCCTGTACGAAACTTCTTATAAATATGTAGGAGCCTTACAGTCACACTACATATATGTTCTGCTGTTACAAATAGACACCATAAACAGCAAAATGTGCATAAAATCCGAAAAAAAAAAGAAAGAAAAATATGAAAAATACATGCAACAGATTTAGCAGAGTTATACGTAGAACATTTACATTTTCAATATTAAATCCGCTAACTTATAGGTACGCACATGATAAATAAGTATAATAGTACAGATATGTAACACTCAAAAATAAGAATAAGAAACTTACCACGACGACGAAATAAGAAATCTGACGATATCGACGTAGCACAATTATTGCACTCCCAAATAAACCTGTTTTTAGCGCCACATTGGTGGTGTTTACCCGGGAATGAGATAAATACTTCCAACAAGCTACGACAACTCCGGACAGGAAAGCGGCCCAGGAATTTGAAGGAAAGGGAAATTTGATCCTGCAGCAACAGCAGGTGTGATCCTGCTTTTGGTTGTTACCTTAGAAAAACCTTCTTCTAGGAACTGTACCGTAAGTAAACGGTTGGATGACTTTAAACCAGAACAGGCAGGGAGATCTCTTATAACAAAGCTTCAGAATACGTTTCTAGGGATTATGTAGTAGATATAAGCCTCCAAAATATTTTAATGAGTATATTTAGAAGCATTAAATAGATCCATTGCCAAGACTGTTAAAATCCCTCTGTCAACAAGTTCTTCAGAGTGGCGGAATAGGAAAGATACAGCTTGCAAACAACTCGTTCAATTGTAGTATTTTTAATATTATTATTATTTTTTTTCCTAAATAAAAGTGTCATTGTATTTTTATATAATTTGTATTCTATATTTTTTAAACATCAACTGCACCGATATGTACACATTTTTGACTTTTAGTTCCCTATGATTCCTAAATATTACCTTCTACTTAGAAAACAGCATTGCATCGTTGACTGCTCTTTAAATGCTCTAACATTATTAGGTTATTATATAAAACAGTCATAAAAATATCTTGTAATATTGAATAAATTATTGCTATGTTCTTGTAATCAGTGATACAAGGTTCAATAATATTTTTTCTATTTAGTTCGCCACAATATATTTTTCTTTCCCTACATAGTATATAGTATTTTATAAATATTATAGTTTTATAGTATTATCATAATAATTCTAATGCACAGGGAAATTACTGTGGCAGTGTTTACTTTTTTGCTTTTCCTACATTACATAGTAATGCATAAGGAAAGTCTTGAAATCATGTCGAAAATCGCAACTCGAGTTTTCGGCAGATCTACAGGTTTTGGGACCTCTAGAACAAAATAAAAATTTTTTTAGCGTGACGTCTGTGTGTGTGTCTATATATATGTATATACACTGTTGTATATCTCACTCACCCACTGTGTGTGTGTGCGTTTGACAGTGTTCTACTTTAACTCAAAAACGAATGGACTAAATTTCATAAATTGTTATTGATATGTCATTTCTGCGTTACCTTGGTGCTGATTAGGTTTTGGTATAATTCGGAATAATTGCTTTTTTTTTTTTTTGCGAAATGTCCCGCAGAAATCGTATCCACTTCAGCTAAAAAATTATTTGACGATATTTAACAAAATTTAGTAGATAAGTCTTTTGTGAGTTACCTTGTAGTTTATTGGATTTTGTTACGATTCGGCTTAAAAAACTGTGCCATTTTTTACGAAATGACCCGCAAAAATCGTCGAAATCAAAAATAAAAAGACTTCTTACACTCAGATGTATCTATTAAATGCTTGTTTTATACGTAATGTTTACGATAAAAAGAAAAATCTGATGTGGGCAACACATGACTTTCCTTAAATAATGCAATGAATTTACTACTTTTACAGTTAAAAAAAATGTTATTCTTATAGTAGATACTTATATTTTTTCCAAGATATTGAATTTTCTTCAATTAGTCGCCATTTTCATTGATTTAGCATCATTTTTATCCATTTGGAGAGATTTTCGTTAATTTGGCAACAATTAAAAATGTCGCTAAGTTGGCGACATTCCGCCAAATTCGTCGCCAAAATCTCGCCAAGCGTTATGGACGGAGAAATAAGTTATTCTTACAGCAGATAAATGACTATGGGCGTTCAAATACAAAAGTATTACTCAAAGTATCTTTTTTTCATGAATGGAACGAGCTAGATCCACGAGCATGATGTCACTCAATTTATCGCATGGCATTACATATGAAAAGTGAACATGTTTCTCAATAGGAAATATTTTTTTTTATTTTATATAACTTTTTGATAATTTTTTTAAAAATCTGCAATATCTCGAGAACGGTTCATGTTAGCGTTCTAAAATTTATGTCAATCGTTTTCTAATGAAAGATTACATAAGAAATGTCCATTTGCGTAACTTTATTAGCGGTTTTGATTTTTTGACGATTTTTTCAAAATTTCACTCGAAAATTTAGGGAAGTTCTGAACATTCGATTGCGTATAAAAACAATAAGCTTCCAGCGTTTACGAATTGCGATTTTTGTACCAAATTTTGTTCGAATCGGTCCATTCGTTCGTCAGTTATCGTCTCCACAGTCTCACTGACACACACACACATACTTTCACACACACACACACACACACTTTCATACACACACACACACACAGACATCACTTCAAAAATGTTTGATTCATGATCAGGGATGCTTGAAACGTGTTCTCCCGTCGAAAACTCGAATTCGAATTTTCAACCCCGTCACAATACATTCCTTATACATTATGTATATAAAGAAAGTAAAAATATTCACAAAAATAGAAAGACGAAAGAGAAAAGATTTCGAAAATCGTCATCGGTCAACCACCAATCAGATTCCTTATTCAAGATATATAAATTAGAGCAAGAACTCCCAGTGTGAAGTATACAGTGATCATATTTCTTTGTAATACATACGGAAAAATATACTTGAAACTATCCTTGTTAACTAAGAGGAAATAGCATCGCCTTCACAATTTCAAAAAATCTGATGTGGGCAACACATGACTTTCCTTGTATAATGTAATGAGTTTGCTACTTTTACAGTAAAAAAATAGTTTTTTTTATAGTAGATACTAATATTCTTTCCAAGATATTGAATTTTCGACAATTAATCGTCATTTTCATTGATTTAGCGTCATTTTTATCCATTTGGCGAGATTTTCGTTAATTTGGCAGCATTTCAAAAAGTGCATAACGCTTAGTGCATAACGCTTGGCGAGATTTTGGCGCCGAATTTGGCGGAATGTCGCCAACGGCGATATTTTTAATTGTTGTCAAATTAACGAAAATCTCGCTAAATTGATAAAAATGACACGGAATCAATGAAAATGACGACTAATTTAAGAAAAATCAATATCTTGGAAAGAATATAAGTATCTACTATAAGAATAACATTTATTTAACTGTAAAAGTAGTAAATTCATTGCATTATATAAGGAAAGTCATGTGTTGCCCACATCAGTTTTTTTTTTAGTTTTGAAAAGTATAAAACGGAAATATCTGAATGAACGTACAGATCATCATACCAACCTAATTACAGGAAAACAATCAGGAGCGCATCAATTTGATTAGAATAAGGGGTGCAATAATATATTTGGGAGTGGGATTAAAATATTTAATCAAAAAATTGGACTCATCATGAGGATAGTAAAAAATATTTTTTTAACATTTTGCAACACAGTTGAAACCTGTTTATGATTTTGGTCATTCTGTTTGTCTATCCGTCCGTTCACACGATATCTTCATAATAACTTAAATAAAGATAACTTAGATACTCTGTCGGAAGTTTGGGAATGAAAATGTATAATATCACCCAATTAGTTTCGTATTTAACCCAGGTTGAAACAATAAAATACATTGAACAGTATGGGACATAATTTTTCAAACATTTTTAAGAGCAATTAAAATTTACAAATTACTTCGAAAATATTAGGAAATGTTCAAATTATCACATTAAATGTGTTAAAAAATGTCAGCAAAATATGTTAAATATTTTTTTAAATAAAAATTGAAATAATAATTGCACACATGTTATATGACGAGATCACGTGACTAATTGCAAAATAAAATCTGGCGTCCATTTCTTTTTCCCGCTATGTATGACGTAGATGTTTAAAGATCGTTCGAATTTATATTTGGTGTTGCATTTGTTATAAAACCGCTTTCTTTTTACATATTATCTTGTGTCAAAGCAATTACAATATATACGATTTATTCCTACCCTTTTTATTCCTACAACGAAGCCTAATTTTAACGCCAAACTATAGCATACAGAATGTAAACAATTCAAGCGATTGTAAGGTGAGTTGTATTGTCGATTTTCTTTTCACGCAAAACTATTTAGCTCTGGAATCTGGAATATAAGTTATATGAATGAAATATTCATTGATTTTACAGAGAGAGGTACACGATTATAAAATGGTTTTTCATAGCTACAACAATTTCCAAGACCTAATTTAACAAGAGATAAGAAAACGATGTAGTTTCCTTAATAGTGAAATATTATAATTTTTACGTAATATCAACTATAAAATCATCGTAAGCCTTTCGCAATTTATACTTTGGATGATGTCATTTTAATACAGTTCATTTTGCATAACTAGCATTATCTTTTTCGATAAAGCTTTAAGATTAATTTTGTCGATAAAATTTTTGAAGCAGCTTTAAATGTAAATAAAAGTGAATTTTAGTTGGAAAATGTTTCGTAGAGAATGCTTTACTATGATTGAACTTTCTCGTTTCTTGCTGTCATTAAAGGTCCGAAATGACAAAAAGAGCCATGTTTTCGTTTTTAACACTTTCCAACGTAATTGGAACGGACTTGAACAAAATATTATTTGTTTATATATTTTCTGAAGAATCTAAACAATTTCCCCATAAATAGAAATATATTAGACCCTCATTCTTTATTACTAAAACAGAGCAACATTTCATGACACTAGCAACCCATTCACAGAATGACGAAGTTTCAGGAATTAAAAACACAAATGGAACTATCGTGAAAACGTTCACACACTTAAAATCTAAACAATTCTCCCATAAATTGAAATTTATTAGAAACTCATTACAAGTTTATTTAACCTTATAATTTTTTTTTAAACAAAATGAAATATCTCGTCCTTGTGCATCCATATTTCACCAAGGAGTAAGTAAAAACACTGAGCTGCAGCAATCGTGATATTTTAAATATTGCAACTTTCCCAGCTACGGAAAATCCAGGTTAAAAACTAGGCTATCGAAATTAGAACCACTCGATCCAAAACCCAATTATATACACTTGCAAGACTTTAAAAAGAGCTACAAATTCTTGCTTATTGTTCATAGCTAGCACTTTTAGTTTTTAAGATATAAGCATTACAAACTTGTAAAATGCATTACAAACTTGTAAAATTTTTCAATCTTCTTCGACTTGTCAAGACGATTACTAGAAAACTAAGTCAGTAAGGTTCAATATATTAGCTTCTTTTTTCTCAAAAAGTAGATTCAGAAACTAAATTTACTAATACATATTTTTGTCGCTTACTATTTATATCTATCTTTTGAAGTTTGAGTAAAAGTAGGAAAAATTAAAAACCACTTGCTCAGATAGACGCTTTAAGTGTTTTCTATAAAAGTTCAAGTATTAAAATTATTTCATGTATTCATAATTTGAACCAACGAAACAACAAAAAAATATGTACATTTTTATCTATCACGTTCGAAGAAATTGGCATCCAAAGTGTTTGTTTCGTAATGCTCCGATTTCCACCACAGATATCTTAAACGTAAATGTAATTCACAAAATAATAATTATTTTTATTATTATTATTATTATTATTATTATAAACCTTCTAGAAAAGTGTATCAAGTTTACATCTCGAGTTTCAGCTGTCATAAAATATTTATTATTTCTGAAAGAGAGCGCCATCACAGTAAAATCGATCTTAGGCAAATTGTCCGATTGCCCTTTAACAAAACCAGAATCCATGTTTACAATAAAATTAAATAAGGAACAAACACATAGTTTAAACTCAAGCAGACCAAGAACAAATGAGTAAAACAATTAAAAACAAATTGTAAACAAAATTAGACGTCAGCTACTTTCAAATATCTCAGTAGAAACAGCACATAGTAGAATGTTGCATCACAGGTCGAACGGGCCGTGTGACGTCACAGCCAATCACGAGCCGTTTTGTGTTTGACTAGATTTTGCTCTTTTTCATTTCTTGCTTTTTTAAATAAATAATTATTTTATGTGATTTTCGCTTGGATATTTGAAATCAGAAAAAAATTCTCTATAAATATCAATTGATTTTAAGATCTTTTGAAAAAAGTCGGACTTGTCCATTACCGAATTAGGATTTTCTTCAAATTGTGACCATTTTCTATATTGAAAGTTCAAGTTTTATACGAAAATTTAAAATTTTGTGTCAAGCTGTATATATAATTTGAAATGCTTCTTCATCTCCCTTCTGCTTGTGGCGGATTCTGCTACATTTTACCATTATCTACTGTTATATTTATACTCGTTATACATACTTTCCAGTTTTATATGACAAGTTTTCATTTCGTGCTGAATTGCATATTTTAAAAAATATGTTCTTCTCACTCCTACTTTCGATGGACTCATACGATGGACTCATTTTCTGTATTGAAAGTTCAAGTTTTATACAAAAATTTATAATTTTGTTCCAAATTGTATAATTTAAAAATATCTCAATCTCCTTTCTGCTGGTGGTGGATTCTATTGCAATTTACTATTATCTACTGTTATATAAGTTATAAATACTTTCCAATTTTATGTGACAAGTTTTAATTTTGTGCCAAATTGCTTATTAACACTTTACAACATAGTTGAAAAGTGTTTATGACTTTGTTCATTCTGTCTGTCTGTCTGTCCGTCTGTCTGTCTGTCTGTCCGTTAGCACGCTAACTACCGTAAAAATGACTTTAACAAAATGAAATTTTAGTATGCTTTTCAGACGGTCTGTGGGACCTATGGGAATATAAATAAATCATATCACGCAATTAGTTTTTTTTGAACCCGGGTTGAAAAAATGAAATACATTGAACCCTATGGGACCTAATTCTTCAAACATTTTTTAATCACATTTAAAATTCACAAATTGCTTCGAAATTTTTAAAAAATATTCACATTATCTCATAAAATTTATAAAAAAATTTTCAGTAAAATATGTTTGGTATTTTTTTGATTAAAAATTATTTAATATAGGGAGAAAAACGAATTCAATTAAATTCTGACTTTTGCGACATCCTCCAGAAAGAAAAAAAATAGATATATTATATAATAAATATCTTTCCAAAAGTTTAATTATTTTTTGTGCAATTTAAAAGTGCACCAAAACCTAAAGCGGTTGAAAATAGTGGAAGAGATAATGTTATGAATGTGGAAAAAAAAGAACCTAAAGCAGAGTGTTTCTTCATAAAGTTTAGAGACAACTACCAGGCTCTCCTAAAAAAGCTAAATGAAATAACAGGAAATAAAGTATCTGGAAAATTGACAGGAGATATGCTCAAACTGATACCCAATGACGCTGACTCCTATAGGGTTGTTCAGCGCCATTTGTCTAGCGAGAAAATCCCCTTCCATAGTTTAAATCTCAAAACTGAAAGGCCGAAAAAGGTAGTTTTGAAGGGGCTACCAACTAGCTATGACATTGAGGAGATAAAATTGACTCTAACATCCAATGGATTAGATGTAGTCCGGGTTTCTCAACTGAGAAACACCAAAACGAGATTACCCCTGCCGATCTTTTTAGTCAGCCTTAGGCCTACCGATGACTGGCAGAGGGTCTACAGACTCACAAGATTAGGGTACTTGGCTGTGAGGTAGAGGCCTTCAGAGCTAGGGGATTTAAAATTTGCTACCGGTGCCAGCAATTCAACCACTCATCTGAAAACTGCAGTATGCCGCCAAAATGCCTGAAGTGTAGAAGACCCAGACCGTCCGACTCGTCCAGGGGACTAAGAGCACCTATTTGGACGGCCGGAAAGTGCCTGAAGTGTGGTGAAGGACACTTCACACGAGACTGCCAGAGACCCAGGACAGAGAAGGCGACGTGTGCTAACTGTAATGGAGACCACCCGGCGAACTTCAGGCAATGCCCAAAGAACCCCTGGAACAAGGGAAAGGCACCGGGGTATGCCCCCCCACCCCCAAAAAATCAGATACCCCCTTGGAGGCAAAAGGCCCTCGGACCAAACCCCCAGGCACCCCCTCAGGGCTCCTCGCACTTAGTGCCACAGGTAAACAGGCACCAACCTACAGCAACTACCAGATCGGTGCAAGAGCAGGCCCCCAAACCTTCGACCTCCAGAGAATTGACTCTGGAGGAAGTTAGAGCAGCTACAGCTGCAATTAAAAAGAGATCGGAGGCAGAAAAAGCCAGACAGGCAAAGGAGGCAAAGGATAGACTGGATGGGAAAGTTAAGGAATGGAAAGAAACTAAACGAGTCAGGGAGGAAGAAGAACTCGCGCAAACCCAGCTGTTAGATAAAACGGGTGGAAAAAAACAAAAAACTATCGAGTTCCAAAAGGACACTCACAAAAAAGTGCAAACCGCGGTTGAGGCTGAGGAAATGGAAGCCGAGACTGAACAGGCTGATAAGTCCGATGCTGAAAAGATGGAGGATATCCTCAACCTCATCAGAGGATTTATCAGCATGTTTAATCTAGACGACATAAAACGTCTGTTGATGCAGTTCGCAGAGTTGGTACAAAAAAAGAGAGATCCAATGGTAATGGTCTTTGAGGCCCTTAAAATAATCGCGGACTTTAAAAGTAACAGTGATAATCAAACCCGTCATGGCTAGGTCCCAAAAGGAGTCAATAAAAATAATATTTTGGAATGAGAACGGCATATCTCCAAAAATAAATGAACTTAGGAACTATGTAAATGAAAATGACGTAGACGCCTTACTAATTCAGGAAACTAGAGTTAGAGAAAGTAAAAAACTAAACATAGCCAACTACTCAGGTTATCATAATCTTAGCTCAAATACTAATGCTAGAACGCCCCATGGAGGAACAGCAATATACATTAAAAGAAATATTCCCCACGAGGAACTAAAAAGCATAAATCTTCAAAGTATAGAAAATACTAGCATAAAAATTAAAATTAATAATACTACCCCGTTTATCCTAACCTCAACATATGTCAAAAATATGAGTAGAGTAGACGTAGCTGCGCAGCTGGAACTGCTTTTCTCGCGATATCCCAACACGATACTCGCAGGCGACTTCAACGCACATCACCGAGCGTGGGGCTGTAGGAGAGCCAATGCACGCGGAACACAGATACATAGACTGCTGAACACCACAAATACTAACATTATTGCTCCGTCGACACCAACCTGCTTCTCAGGCGCCAGCGGCACATTCATAGACTTTGTCCTAACGCGAAACATAGACTACGCTCACACTATTAGTACCCTGGATGAATTCGACTCGGATCATCTACCGGTACTGGTGACATTCGACCTGAACACACCTCTTCCAGCCTCTTTGGGACAAGAGAGGGTCAACTGGGAAGTATTCAAAAGAGCACTCTTCGAGCCGCACTTAGCAGTACCTAACATTATGAGCACGGCGGATATTGACTCTGCCACGCACACACTCACAACAGAAATCAAGAGAGCAATTGCCTCTGCCACAACACATCGTGAGTCTCCAAAATTACCCACACTTTCCCACCATGTCAAACAATTAGTCAGGCAAAGGAACAGAATACGTAAGACATGGCAGGCTAACAGAGATCCCGCCCTTAAAAGGGAGCTTAACAGACTCACGAGCAAAGTCAGGGGAAAAATTGTCGCAGAAAAGCAGCAACAGTATAAAGAATTAATCGAATCCCTTAGCCCAGAAGATGTATCGCTCTGGCAATTCGCAAAAAGACTCAGGCAACCTCAAATTAAGCTCCCGCCTCTAATGGATGGCGCTAAAATCGCGTACTCAGACGAGGAAAAAGCCGAGGCGCTCGCAAGCCATTATGAAAAACAATTCCAACCAAACCACGATCTAATGTGTCAGGATACCCTAAGAATGGTTAGGCAAACTTTAAATAACTTCAGGAATTCCCCGGTAACGGCTGAGATTAACCCAGCCACCCCGCAGGAGATAGTAGAAATTATCAAAAATCTCAAAAATCGTAAAAGCCCAGGGCACTACAAAATCAGAAATATTGCGGTTAAAAACCTACCCCTAAACGTAATTTGTTACTTGACTATCTTAATAAACAAAGTATTAAAACTAAACTACTTTCCCAAAGAATGGAAGGAAGCGATAATCATAACAATCCCGAAGCCAGGTGAGGATGCCACAATTCCAGCCAACTACAGACCAATTAGCTTGCTACCGACACTTAGTAAAATTACTGAGAAAATTATTCTTAAGAGACTGAACACGCACCTTAGTGAGAATGACATTATCATTCCGGAGCAGTTTGGATTTCGGCCAAAGCACTCCACCACTCATCAATTGCTGAGAGTGGTAGAGTACATATCTTCTGGTCTCAATAACAAGACACCCACAGCTGCGATTTTTCTGGACATACAAAAAGCCTTTGATAAAGTATGGCACTCTCGATTGGCGTACAAATTGATCACTTTAAAAGTCCCTGACGCACTTGTCAAACTTTTAATCTCATACTTAAATAACAGACACTTTCAAGTCAGAGTAGGAGGTAACTTATCTACACCCAAGCTCATTAAAAGTAGTGTACCGCAAGGTTCTATCCTGGGCCCGACACTCTTTAACATATACCTGAACGACATCCCTAATACTCCAAACACAGAGCTGGCACTCTATGCAGACGACAGTGCGATACTTGCAAAACACCCCTATGTCTCAGTAATGCACAGACAGCTACAACAACACTTAGACATACTCCAAACTTGGCTGGAAAAATGGCGAATAAAATTAAACCCCAATAAATGTCATTGGATTTATTTCTCTAGAAAACGTAAACCTCCGCCGCCTCTGTACATAAACAACCATGCCCTAAAAGCGGAAAAATCTACTAAATACCTAGGTGTAACGATAGATTCCCACCTAACCTGGAAACAGCACGTAACGAACTTAATCAAAAAAGCGTATATGGCCACAGGAGCCTTATACCCAATGATAGGAAACGGAAATCTAAGTTATGAAAATAAACTCCTAATTTATAAATCGGTCATCCGCCCGGGAATGCTGTATGCAGCACCCGTATGGGGATATGCCTGTAAAACTACAATAGACCTCCTAGAGACAAAACAAAACAAAATCCTACGGATTATCAGAAAAGCTCCCAGGTACTTAAGAAACTCGGTAATTAGGAATGACTTCAAAATAAAAACTGTTAGAGCCCAAATTAAAAAGCTAGCGCTTAAATTTTACAGAAATTTGCCATCCGTTCCAAACGAACTGCTATTCAATCTGCATGACTATGATCATCGCAAGGCCAAATCTCGTAAGAAACCCCGCGCTGTTCTAAACATCGATAATCGGAATTAAAAGATCCCACCTCAAACATCTGATTTTTAAATAAAACTCGCGACTATTATTTTATAAAAAGAAAAAAAAAAAATATTCTAAACTCTAAACTGCCAAAACGCTAGGTAACCCTTAGATCTGCATCAATCTCCCAAACTGCTTAAACTCTAAATGTGCAACAAACTGCCACACTAGGAGCTAGGACAAATAATAAAAAGTAGTAAATAAAAACCTCGAACCTCCAATTTGGGTCACTGAATTAATGTCACAGTTTGACGATAAGAACCACATATTGAAACTGGAGATTAAAGGCGCTTCGCGCCTGGTGCTCTGTCTTGTACGACACTACGACGAGTTTAATTATTTTGTATATGAGAGCGGACTTCACATTTTAAAATAAATTTGGTAGATAACAATTTTTCAAAATTTTTTTTAATTTTATATAACTTTTCATGATATACTTATTTGATGGCGTTTTTGAGGCACTTTCCTACGTCCTAGAGAATTAAAATTTGATTCACAGCTTAAATTTGTAGAACATTTTATTCTGCAACAATTTGGTGGATCTTTAAATATAGATTCTACATTTTTTTCGAAATGGCCTGCAAATAATCCCCGTTCACTTCTATAAATCATTGTTGTAATATTGATAAAAATTCTGATGTGGACAGCACATGTCTTTCACTGCAGACTCATATTCACGTTCTCTTTATTTCTTCAATAATAATTTGAGTTTATCTGCACAAAATAACATCCATAAGTATTTTAAATGACATTGAATTTGCACGTTAAACTTAAATTTGGTTTTCATTTGATAGATGGACTTATTGTCAAAAGTGGCGTAGCGAAAACGCAAGAAAAAAAAACAACTAAAATATCTCAAGAACGGCTAGTCCTAGAGTAATGGGGTTAGTCTTATTCTTTTTGTTGTCTAAAATCACGTATAAAATAGGAATTTAATTGATATAATTGAGCACACTTAGTCTTTTATTTTTATATTTAACGATTTTTGCGAGCTATTTCGCAAAAGCAGCCCATTCCTTTTTCCCGAATCGTACTAGAATAACCTACAAGTGATTTATATAACAAATTTTGTTAAATTTGGTATATAAATCATTTGTAGGTTATTGAAATATTATACACCAAATTATGTTAAATTTGGTCCATTAATTTTTAGCTAGAGTGGATAAAGACAATTTCTGCCTGCCATTTCGCAAAGAAGGCAGATTCTTTTATTACTAATCGTACTATAATCAAATGAACATCAGGGTTTTCCCCAAAAAACTTACCTACCAAATTTTATTAAATTCGGTCCATTAGTTTTTCAGTTAGAGTGGATGCAATATCCGCACAGACACACAGAAACACACACAGATACACCCTTACACACACAGACGTCTTCCTAAAAATAGTTTTTTCGTGTTCTGGAAGTCCCAAAACGTGTAGATCCTTCGAAAATTCGAGTTCCGATCTTCGGAACGATTCCAATACTTTGAATACATACACACGCACACGCATATATTATCTGCGTATCTGTATTATCTGTGTATCTAAAGTCTGTGCCTACGCAATTACAATAGTTGTGATTTTAAATGATCCCTAAACTTTTATTATTTCTTCAACGAAGCCTAATTTTAACTTATGCAGAATGCAAATATCTCAAGCGATTGTAAGGTGAGTTACATAAGAATTGCTGAATTTTTTTCACACAAAATTATTTGTTATTTAAATTATTAATTATTTATTATATTCACACAAAATTGTTTCCGGCCACACAGAAAGCTACCATTAGCCTTTGGGTTGGTCGTGTGGTCTGGGTTTTCTACACAAAATTATTTAGCTCTGTAGTCTGGAATGCAAGTTATATGAATGAAATATTCATTGATTTTGCACAGAGAATCAGATGATTTATATTTCGACACAGTTTTAAATATTTAAGTATAATAAATTACTGTAGTACTGTGATAATGTAAATGATATCACCACTGAATGTATAACATTTTAGAGATTTTTAAATGAAATTGCATTTCAGTTGGAAAGTGTTTCATAATCAATGCTTATGCATGGTTAATCTTTCTTGTTTTGAAAAATATGTTCTTTTCACTCCTCCTTTTGATGGACTCTTACAATTACTGAATTAGGATTTTCCTCAAGTTGAGATCATTTTCTATATTGAAAGTTCAAGTTTTATATGAAAATATATAATTTTGTGCCAAACTGTATAATTTGAAAAGTATCTCTATTTAAATTTCAAATTTTTAATCTTGTGTCAAGCTGTATAATTTGAGAAATATCTTTATCATCATTACAATTTACAGATTTAGAATAGCAAAATTTAAGTTATTTTTCATCAGGTTATATAATTCATTATGCTGAAAACCTTTTAAACATAGAGTTGAATTTAAACGTTAAAATGCATACAGTGCAAATATACAATATTTATTACAAATAGCCAGGCACTTGATACACCATCATTCGCCTATACATTGTCCAATATTATGAACCATATTGCTGTCACAAATTACGCAAAAAATAAGATGTTTTAGGATGGATGCAACATTAAATATAAATTTAAAAGAACTTTAAATCACGAATTTTACAGTGGGAAAAAAGATGGATGCAATATTTTATTTTCAAGTGGGTCACGTGATTTCTTCATATAATATGGGTACCATTATTATTTTAATTTTTATTTTAAAACTACCAAAAATATTTTGCTCAAATTTTTTTTATATATTTTATGGGATCATTTGAATATTTCCTAAAATTTTCAAAGCAATTTGTGAATTTTAACTTTGTTTAAGTCCCAGAGGGTACAATGTATTTCACTTTTTCAACCCGGGTTCAATCCAAAACTAATTGGGTGATATTATTCATTTATATTCCCATATGTCCCACAAACTGTCTGAACAACATACTAAAATTTGATTTTGATAAAGTCATTTTTATGGCAGTTATCGTACGAATGGACAGACAGCCAGAATGAATGAACAGAGTTATAAACACTTTTCAACTATGTTGTAAAGTGTTACAAAGAATGTTTTTGCATCAAAATGCAGTTTTAGTTTTTAAAAGTACTGATGTATGGGGCTGAAAATTTCATATCAAAATAATTATTAGTTTCATTTTTAAAAGTATGAAATATATATTGAAATTTCATTATTTTAATTGTATTTAATCATACCTTGATCTTTCAGGTTACTCCTTTCAGATTGTTTGAACCTCATCAATTAGAGATTCGTCATGACTTATAACAGATTATTTAAAATATGTATTAAATGATCTATAATTGCATCTATGACTATTCAAAATACTAAGAAATCTGTATAAATGGTAAGATTTGCTGTCATAATAAAATGTTAAATTGCATATCTGTGTTATTTATTTTCTTCAAAATTCAACAACCTGCTGAGAAGTAAATTGTGCTAATTTTTTCAATTGCATCCATGTTTCTCCTTGTAAAATGTTAACTTTTACTGTTTAACTTTTTTCACTTGTTAATATAAAAGTGTTTTGAAAGTGAATATGGTATATTTTGTTCAAAGCTAGTATACAAACTGTTCGTGTAAACTTTGTAAAAACTGTTTAAATCATAATAGGTTAAAAATTAACAATTATGATTGAATGTGTAAATTTTTCAGAAATGTAATTCTATAATTTTTCCAACAGTAAGTTCAGATGTTGCTATTGTTAAGAATCTGTGAAGAATTAGGAATTGCACATCAGTAATTTAGTTAAACTTACGAACACTAACTCAGAAATATATAAACATGTTGGTATAAAAATTTATAATGATCGTGGAAAATTGATAGTCTAAAGGAAAATAGGGATTCATTAACATTAACCCGTACTTAACAAAGTATATAATATTAACAGGGCTTAAAATTTATTAACTGAATACAAATTATTTTTTATGCATAAGGGAGATATTTTTATGACTTCAAATCACTTAATGCAAAGTGATTTGAATATTCACAGCCTGATGTATTTTATAAGTTAGTACTGTGTTTTTGTGGATGTTAATTATTTTTTTATAGTAGTCTCTTCAAGAGCATCTGGGGAATGGGTAGTTGCATAGCAAAACATCGCCATTCATATTAAGAATGCATTCTAATGTTATCTATACGTATTAATGTGATTTTAATGGGAAACTGTATCAGATATCATGGGCATACAGGTGTCTTTTTTTATATACTTGTGATATATTCTTCATATCAAGTAAAGTGAATCTGAAACTTGAATGATAAAGATTTGACATAAGTACACTAGCAATATTTTCTTTTCAAGAATATTCTACAATACAATATCTTAGAATTGAGAGGTTTTTTGTTGAATGCCTGTAAAAAGTATGCAGTTGAAAATATATGTATTCTAGGAATTCTGTAGTTATTTAAATTCATGATGCAAAAATTTAATGGTTAATTCTTTACTACTGTTTATAAAATTACAGAAGTGGTAAATTATAATTATCAGCTTTCAAGTTCAATGCAATTATTAGCTATTTTTGGATATAATAAATAGCAACATGTGTTATCAGAATTTTATTTTGACTCATGGTTCTTTATTGCTATATGTAAGTTTCTATTTTAGAAGCAATTTCCTATATGAAAGATGCTATCCCTTGACAGTATGGCTATATGATCTTTATAAATTAAATCTTTTCAGTTTTCGTCTTTGTTTCTGTACCATGCTATTTTTAATATAATCTTTATATCTACGGAATTTTGAATTTTCTCTTCAGCAAGCAAATATTTCTGTACCTGAAATTTTATTGCCATAAATAATACTGGAATTCTGACCTCTGCTGCAACAAGTAATTTCTTTGGCTCTTTATATCAACATCAAGTTTCTTGCTTCAATTTTTTCATAAAGACACCATCTGAAAATCTCATACTGTTTCTGTTTTTGTACCATACCTCGATAATTTTTAATGTCATCTTTATATCTACCGAATTTTGAATTTTCTCTTCAGCAAGCAAGCATTTCTGTACCTGAAATTTTATTGCCATTAATAATACTGGCATTCTGACCTCTTCTGCAACAAGTAATTTCTTTGACTCTTCCCTTCAACATCAACTTCCTTACTTTAATTTCTTTCATGCAAAAACATACCACCTAAACATCTCATACTGCTTCTGCTTTTGTACTTAGCCTCAATAATTTTTAATATCATCTTTATATCTACGGAATTTTGAAATTTCTCTTCAGCGATCAAAAATTTCTGTACCTGAAATTTTATTGCCATTAATATAAGCCATTAATATAATTACAATTATTTTTTTTCAATGTTACTTTAGTGTACTGTCTTTAATTAATTTTTACTTTCCCTACAATATATAGAGAAAGTATTGGTATCGTGTTAAAAATTGCAACATGAGTTTTCTGCAGATCTACATGTTTAGAGCACTCTAGAATTTGTAAGACTATTTTTAATGTGACTGGCATGTTTGTCTGTCACATTAAAAATAGTATACAGTGTATGTATCCAGTCTAGCTCAAAAAACTAATTGACCTAACTTTTCAAAATTTGGTAGATAAGTCACTTGTGTGTTATCCTAATATAATATAGTTATTAATAATACAATATAAAGTAAAATTAAAAGAAGTAATTATTATGAACCAGTTTCAAAGGCAGGAAATCCAGTTCTTGCTTTTGCTGGTGTGACTGTACTGTCTTTCTATATTGAAGTAAGAAGCTGGGTTTTTTTAACAAAATTTTTATTTTATAGTTATTTTTGTAGCAGTTTAATTTTGAGTGATTTAATTTTAAAGCATTTTTAGCCTTTTCAAAAGATTTGTAATTCTGTAATAAATCCGAATACTCAAGCCTTCTAAAATTATTTCGTGTGAAATTGGATACTTAAATAAGATAAATGTCTGAAAGGACCACAAAAGACATATATGACCTCCGGGTACCTAAATGTGTATGTGAAGTAGAAAATTTAGGGAAAACATTACTTGCGTATCATGAGAGGTAGAGAATACAGCTGACGTATGAAGGATTATAATTATTTAGAAAATGACTTCTCGGGTCGTGACTTTTGAATCCAAACCAACTGAACTAGGGGCATGAAAGAGCACGTGCATGCTCTTACCATACGTGTGCAGTAGTTGAAGTGTCTTGAAACCCCGCAATTAAGAATTTTTAGAATAAATATTTATCGTTAAAAACTTGGAAAAAAATATTTAGGGATAACATTTTTTTTTGGAATAAATATATGGGGAAGGGCTAGAATCTTGTGTGTGGGGTGGGGGGTTAAATTTTTCAACAGTCAACAGAACATGCATGCCTTTTCTGATGAAAATCTATGAAAGTGTTATTGAAAGAGTCATACATATATATAATAGTCAATAGTACAAAAGTTAAGTTGAAATGCATATTTACTAGAAAAACAAATCGATATATATGGAGGCTATGCTTCCATTTTATATATGTATTGACAATTGTATATGTAATGTATATATGAACTAATTATGTTTATAATCTTTTATATTCCTCGGAATATTGAGACCATTGCTCGCTCTACCTACTCGGTCTCTAGTGAACACTTGAAATGTATAGTAGTACATACTTTTTTGTTTGAATGTACTTTATACAAGTAGCTCATAACAGGCTTGACTCCCAGCAGATTACTATTTCCATGAATAACTTTGACCGTAACAGTGACGTCGGGATTTTCCATCAGGACCCCTTCCTACTATTTATATGATCTTTATTGCTGTAGCTGGCATGTTCCGAAAACGTACCCGCTATACCCCCTGCTGTGAGGCCGATTCTTCGTTAATGGCTAAGTTAAATGACGTCATGGGCGGAGCCTAGTATACACTTTGAAGTTGTCGTCTTCGAGATTATACATAGAAAAAAATGTTTGTTGTTAAATCGGGAAGAAAATTATGATAGAAAGAAATAGTGCAAAGATATAACGTTGTGTGACAATATACGGAGATATATATACACGTTCGTAAAACAACAAAAATGTCTTAAATTTAGGTAAGTAGTATATGATACATTTATTACGATTTTTGCGAGTAAAATGCTGACACTGGAACGTTATACCTTATACATCTGTAATAATCCGATTGAATGATTTTCTAACTTATTTTTTATAGTACCTAATTTTAGATAGAAGATCGCCGACAAAATATGAATATATCAAAACTTGTACTGCAATATTTCACCTGGTCTGTTTAAATAACTTAAGTGGTCAGATGTTTTTATTGTTGTATCAGTTAAATTAAAGGAGAAACTTTGATTTATTTCCTTCTAGGCTAATTAAATTTGTGTAGAAGACATCAATATATTTTTTAATCTGATTCATAGTTAATTTGTTTATCACAGTAGTGTGTTATAGTATAAGAGTGTTGAAGACCCAGGCCGTCCGACTCATTCTAAGGACTCGAGCAAATAGTTTAAGAGTGTAAAGATGTTATACACATTAATGAAATTTCTAATAAAATTAATATATATTCTATATGTATATACCAAGTTGTAATTTAAATAGCATATATATGAAGTTTCATTTCAATTGTATGGATTTTGATTTTGAGATTTTATTGATATTAAGTAACATTCTGAAGAAAGCAAACACTAATTGCCATTATCTAATGTTTATGAAATACTTTGAAGTTTGATCTGTACCCAGTAGTGAGCTGCCAAATTTTTAACAGCCAGTAAGCTATTATACAAGATTATGGTTTCAAATGCTATCATTCTTCGTAGTTCACACTAACATAATATACATTTATTGTGCGTTTAGAATTCATTTGGTGGTCGAGTTAAAATTATTTACATTTTAACTCTGTTGTTGTTGTTATTTCTTATGACCTCCTGATATCGACGGACATTTTAACTCTTAAACATGTTTATTTCAAATTATGTTTAAAATTTAACAAGCAATATTTAAACTTTGGAAATGTTTAATAACAATTACATGTGTATTATCCTACACTTTGAATTTTGAATATACAAAATTTTAATATTCAAATTTAAAAGGCATGTACTGATACATCATTCAAATTTTTCAGAACATTTTGAATTTAACTCAACGTTAATTCAGTTAAAAACCTCTTTACACTTGCTGTTTTGTATAACACATCTGAAATATAAAACCTGAAGTTTTATTTTTCAATCTCTTGAATAATTTCAGTTTGAAACATTTAGTCAAAATACTATTAATTTCTACCGAAAATTATTTATGTGAAACAAATATTAATTTCAATATCTTTATTACTTCAACAACTATAATTCGATTTAGATAATTTATTACTATCTAATGTTAACGAAATACTTTAGCATTGGTTGGACACAGTGATAACTAGTCAAACTTTTAACTGGTATATGTATTTTTAGCTTCATTACATCTCATTACATCAGGATAAATCAGATAACATCAGTATTAACTAGGTAAGTCAATTTGCATCTATTCATGCATCCTAGGATATCAAATCCATCTTCATATAAAATTAAATTAGTAACTACTGTCTATTATTTTCAAAAACAGCATTCAGTGGATAAACTCCTTCTTTATAAACATGTTATAAATTGAAATTAGGTAATATTATGCAACATTATTATGCAGTTAAAGTTGTTCAAACAGATGGTACTGTTAAATAGAAAATGCATATTTTTAACTATAGTAAAGCAATATTTAATTACTACTCTAGGGACCAGTGAAGTAAAGCGTATACCTGTGAAAATATGTAATTGAAATTAATGCCACTGAATAGGAATGTTTGACGAACTATGTAGAAATGCATATAAATGATGTATGTACTGTATTTCAAATATTTGAAATTTAATATTCACTAATTAGAATGGGAAATTAGACTATATAAGATTTAACAAAATATTTGAAACATTTTTATGTAAATAAAATTAACATTTGTTTTGATTTGACAACAAATTATGAATTTTATACAAATATTAAAATTAAAATATAACTATCCATATTTCATTACCTGAAGATACATTCAATTGAGTAGTAGAAAATTAGTACTAACTTTTGAATCATTTGTGAGATATCAGTGATTACAAACGTACACATGCTTATCTCAAAAGCATTCAATATTCAATTCGAAAATAAGAATATTTAAAACAAAAACATGTAAATTCATTGATAGTTCAAATATTTGTTCCTATTACAATATTTTCCTTTAACGTTGGTATTATATGTGTAACAGTAGCGTAGTGTCACCAGGCAATTCCTTTTTTGAGGAAGAGGAGGGGGAGGGGGGGGGGTGAATTGGTAACCAAACAGTTTGCTTCCCATTTCGCTAAATATCATGTCTCTGAACTTAAATGGGTTTCTAGGGAATATGATTTCCCTACTTGGTAATGCTATTGGTGCGTAGAGACAAAAATATTTCTTAAATATATTTCTATAATTTTAAAGAATCAAGGGTACTTCCTTATTATAGCGGCCCCCGAGGATGAATCACCAAGTGTCCGAGATTTATCGCCAAGGTAGGTTGTAAAATCTCACCAAACGTTTGCAGTCCTAAAGAAATAGCACGTGTTTATATTATTGTCATATTGCTTTTTCGTTAACGAAAACCCTGGCGAAATCTTAACTGCGAACTTGACTGAATCGGATTTATGGGAGCCACTATAATAAGATCGTACTGAATCAAGCTATATATACAATTTCTTTCTAATAGTACAATGATTCTAGCTAAAACTAAATCTACTTTTCAATTTCTTCGTCTACAGTTACAATTTCAATATATTAGTTAATATATTATAGGATATTAGTTAATTAAATGGGATGTTTTTATTTACTTTTGAAATTTATTTTTACCTTTACTCTAAGGTAGGAATTTACTTTTATGCATCAAAATTCTATTATCTGTACTACTGATGGGAAAAAATCAGTACAAATAAGATAACCATATGCATTACCTAAAAAACATGTTTTAGTTCATCCGGTGAACAATATCTTGAAAAATTATAAATATTTAATCAACTGAACCTGATGATTGACTAGTACTTATTTAATCAAATTTAAAACATTATAATTTTTATTACATAGTGTTTATGTTAATCCATGCCTAGCCAATCTGAATTTCTTATAGAAAGCTGAAGGTTAATTAGGTCCTTGTAAATTGATCATCGTGAGTACAGTTAACCAAATTTAAAAGGTAGCTGCAAAGTTTACAGTTAGTAAATTACAAGGGCAGATTCAGGCAGAAATAAAAAGGGATTTACTTCGACATGTTTCTTTTATTGAACATTTGTTTTTGTAGTATATCAGTAAATAGTTATCGAAACTGATAATTATTTTTTGATTAATCATAAAATAAAGCAAACTAGCCTGATAAAATGAATTTTATGTCATTTTGGGATTTATGACATTGCAATAAACTTTTATAAGTGAATCTATAGAATCTCAAGAAATGACACATATATCTGAAAAAAAAGGGGGGGGGGGGTAATTGCCACAATAACCCATACCTGGATCTACATTAAGTTTCTTGTTACCATTATAGATATCAGATATTCTATATCGACGAATACATAATAAGCATGAAACCAGTAAAAGAATGCTCATGCTGGTATCTGTAATAGGAATATCACCCATATTTTTTAGAATGCCTCTTATAGATGGGCTTTGTGTTTATAAACTTTGCCTTTGCAGCTCCATGTGGCCTGAGCTAAATTGTATATGAATTTTGAGCCGGCCACGTGGAAGAACTGAAAATGTTAGTTCCCATAGAAGTTCTAAAAATTGTGGTGCATGCTAACTTTCATGCTACCACTGCAAATTTTGATTATTTCATGATGACGAGCATATAATGAGTGAGAAACTAGTCCATGGATGCTAGTATCTGCAATAGGAGTGTCTTCTCCATTATATCCTATTCACAAATTGATATATTAGAATGTTGCAAAACTATAAGAGCAAAACAGTTTTATCAAGCTATTTTCATAATAAATATTATGACTGGAGAAACAAATATGGACAAGATAAATAGCAGATCTATTTTGAAGTTGAAATTGGGGCTGCAGCTAATAGATTTCACATGACATCTTTGATGAACACGTATTTTAGATATATTTCAGGCATTTAAAGCTAACTTAAATGTACTCGGAAGGCTGTATCTATTTACTCATATTTGTTTCCATTCACCTATTACGTGTACATATATTACGTAGATGGTTATCATAGAAACAAAATATCAATTTAGAATGTTCTGATATTAAAATATGGAATTATATGAGGATTTTGCTTTCTAAGAAAAGTTGAAACCACTTTATGTGAAATATCAGTTAGCACGAACTGCAGGCTAGGCACTATCAGTGCCTATTATATATTCTATTATATATTTATTTGTTACTAGCAGCATACCCGTCCTTCGTACGGAGTATATAATATAAAAAAACTTATAATTTGCAATCATGTGCAAATTCTGATAAAATATTAAATTTATTGCTCATAAAGAGAAATTTAAGAATATCTGTTCTCACTATGCAAAATTATCTTCACCGGCAAATCTGAAGAATAAAATATCCTGGCCTCTTTTGTAAACAAATTCACAAAAAAAAAAGAATTGAATTAATATATGCAACCACGTACTACTTATATTGTCGCAAATTAGAAAATATGCCAGTGTGTTAGTAGAAGTTTAAACATATTGTAATATGAGTCTTAAAAAATATTTACCAAAATAAAAAAGATGACGTAATAAATTGAAAGTGTCAAAAATCCCCGTAATCTTAATACCAGAAGGTCGTAATTGATTCCAATATATGCCAATATATATAAAAATTTTGCCAATATACCTGTACTACTTATATTCTCGTAGATTAGAAGATATACCCGTGTATTTGTAGAAGATTACTTGTACAACGTACTATATATGAGTTTCAACAATTTTCGTCATAATGAAACAATGGCATAATAATTTGAAAATATCAATAATTCCTGAATCAACTGTCCCCGAAATATCAATAATAATGATGTTTAAACCTGAAGACCGTAATTGATATTATCTAGTCAAAAATGCAATGTCAATGAAATTTATTTTATATACATATTTTTATTAGATTTAATCAAAATCGTATGACACATAACACATTGGATCCGTTGCTAAGCGACATGATATAATCTGCTTCAAATAAATTGATGGAAATCTTGTCGTCTGAATAATGTGATCTCCATGGAAGGTTTGGCGACATTTTCGTCTCCATGATATTTTTATGGATTTACAAATATTTTTATCAATTTAGTGATATTAAAAAAATTAGTTAAATACGTTACTAAGTAGGATGGATGGACTGACCGACAAATGCTACAGAAACATCATTTCAGTACTCTATTCTAAAAAAACAAATTTAATTTCATTGATTTGGGTCATTTTTATCAATTTGGAGATATTTCCTCTAATTTGGTAAAGTTTAAGAAAAGTTACCAAGTTATTTAGAGATATTCTGCTAAATTCGTAGCTCTAAATTTGCAGATCTGAAGAATAAAATATCCATATCCCGTCTGTATATATACTAAATGAAAACACTAAAATTATATTAGAAGATACATACATCCGTTCTACTCTTTTTCTGCTTCAACAATCGGCTAAATGAATTTATTGGGTAAATACAATATATGAGTTTATTAGCTAAACACAATATATGAGCTTTGAAACCTCTATGCTAAAATAAATAAAAGTGTGATGTACGCAGTTCGCAATATATATAATTAAAAGAACAATCAAACCGTGCATTTAATATGAGTTTATTAGCTAAACACAATATATGAGCTTGAAACCTCTTTGCTAAAATAAATAAAAGTAATGTAAACAGTCCGCAATATATATAATTAAAAGAACAATCAAACCGTTCATTTATAAAATATATTTTTACATCCATTTATTTATTATACAAATAGAAAAAATAATAATAATCATTAACAAACACATTTAATTCCATTCCTTTGCCGAGCAACATGATATAAAATAGAATCTTCCTCATAAAATGCGAAATTAAATAACCATTTTAATTTAATTCTTTTGCCGAGCAACATGATATAAGATAGAATCTTCCTCATAAAATGCGAAATTAAATAACCATTTTAATTTCTTTATACTTCTAATCGTTGAGTAAAAGCTTGTTGTTGTTGTTGAGACCCAGACCGTCCGACCTACCAGAAAGGTGTAAGGTAACTGTATGGACGGCCGGGAAGTGCCACCCAATTTAGACCGGAACCCAGTGGGGGAGGCATCCACAGGGACCGTACCCTCCTTCCCCTACCACCAACCTCTCGGAAGGACTTACGGACCCACATGTTTAACGTGATCGTACTCCGCATGAACACGGCGGCATTTGTGGCAGCGTGCAAATCTAGCGCGCAAACCACGGGGATACCGCACCCGAGATGGCCAACAGCACGCGGCGTTCCGAGGTGGTCACCCACCAAGTACTAACCGCGCCCGATGCTGCTTCACTTCGGTGATCTAACGAGAACCGGTGTTTTCAGCACGGTACGGCCGTTGGCCGAGTAAAAGCTTGTTGTTGTTGTTGTTGAGACCCAGACCGTCCGACCTACCAGAAAGGTGTAATGCAACTGTATGGACGGCCGGGAAGTGCCACCCAATTTAGACCGGAACCCAGTGGGGGAGGCATCCACAGGGACCGTACCCTCCTTCCCCTACCACCAACCTCTCGGGAGGACTTACGGACCCACATGTTTAACGTGATCGTACTCCGCATGAACACGGCGGCATTTGTGGCAGCGTGCGAGTAAAAGCTTGTGAAATACATGGAGGTAAATACATGTAAAACCATGGAGGTAGATTTTTCCATTTAAATTCGTGTTTCAAACAATTCATGCTTTCAGATAGTGACTATTTAATGCAAAAATCCTGCACCAAACTCAAAAATAAAGTTTTAATTCCCTTTGACGCTTTAAACAAACGATTTTTATCCTTTCCGTTTGGATAAACCACGGAGTTGGAGAGTAGAACTCCTATAAAAAAAAGTTCCTTTTTTCATTAATATCTCGACAACCCCTGGTCTTAGAAACTCGAAACTTGGGCAAAATTTATGGGGGGATATTTTAAGGCTACCCACAAAATTTCATTAAATTCGGTTCAGCCGTTCTCTCGTGATGATGAGACAAACGAAAGTTTCGTTTTTTACTAATATCTCGAGAACCACTGATTGTAGAAATTCCAACCATAGACTAAATTTTAAGTGGGGCTATTTCTAGGCTACCCACAAAATTTCATCAAATTCGGTTCAGCCGTTCTCCCGTGATGATGGGACAAACAGACAGACAGACAGATTTTCAATTTTATTTATATAGACATATAAAGTAGTTAACATGAAATTTGAATTAATGTAAAAAAAAGCTATTCCTCTGAAAGTCAAATTTTTCAGGTAACACTCTAAGTTAGAGTGCAAATCTCAACCAACTTGTTTATTTCTGGTGATATCAATTCAAATCTATAGTATCTATTCTATTGGTATATAACTTTTTAATACTTCTGTAAAGAAACCAGACATAAAAAAATTAGGTGACAAATCAGATTCTTTAAGAAAGTATTACAAATTTATATTCTCAAAAGCAGCAGTTTATTTATTTTGATCTATTGGTATCTTTTATTCACATAGAAACAAGAAGCGAGCATTAAAGGAGAACTAGAGTGAGTATGTACATACTGATTGTCAAAATTTTCAATGTTCAAGTATCAGTTGTTACATTGAAAATGTTTGAAGTAAATAAAAGTTTAATAAAGAATGCCAAGAAATTGACTTATATATTTAAAAGAATGCACTGGTTGTGACTGATGGACTTACCTGGTTAAAGATACATCCCCTCCCCCCCCCCCCCCCGCTCCCAACAACAGGAAAAAATCAATTCGAATTTTTTTTTAATTACACTAAATCAAGACACAAATCATATTGTAATGGTTAATGTGTAGAAGACCCAGACCGTCTGACTCGTCCAGGGGGGCAAAAATGGTTAATGTGTGTAAAAATTTCCTCAAAATCCAGAAGAAGGTGTATTGAAGTACTTTAATTTTAAATCCATTGACGCAGTTCCATAAAAATATAGGTATGTCATTCTTTTGGTTTTGTCACTTTGTTTTCTTTCGGTTAGTGACAGTGGCATAGCATTAGCATTGCTCACACCTATTCAAATGGTAAAGAAACCAATATGCATATCTATTCGTTTAGAATTTAATGGGAACAGAAAACAATTGATATATATAATTTTCGAAGCATATCAGTTATTAAAAATTTTTAGCATAGAAAATTAGTAGCACATTGCTGGGTATATAGAGTGGGATGGATTACCCACCCTCTGCACTAAATATTTTACGCAGGATTACATTGTAGGCCTGCATTTTTATTAATTTTAGCTTAATTTTTTTAAAAAAATTCGTCATTTTTTGTCCAAAATATTCCATTGTATGGCTTTTTCTTTTAAATCAAACACATAGTTTTGTTTACAAACTTGCATAAATATTTGAAACCGATTTCAAAAAAGGTTATGGTAACCCACATTTAAATGGTTATATATTTTGTTTTGGATAGGTAACTTGCTTTTTTGTAGTTAAAACATTAATAAAATAAAACAAATTGCCTCAAGTGCTATAAGTCATTAATGAAAATAGGATTAAAAAAGTTGCGATACACGTACGGAATACAATATAAAATGGGCATAAGGTGCCTTTAATAAACATAATACATGTAACACAAGCATTTTAAACTGTGTGCTGTATATAATTTTTTTCCCGTAAATGAAGCATTTTTGTCATTGATCAAGTAGTAATAATAATAATATATTTTATTTAATTCTTTAGTTTAAAATCATATCAAAAGAAAATAAATATGTGTGTATGAAGTAAAATACATGACGAAATGTATCTAAGGAAAATGTAAACATGTATAATCTCGAAGACGACAGATTTTGTCTTAAACTGTCAAACTTCAAAGTGTATACTAGGCTCCGCCCATGACGTCATTTAACTTAGCCAATAGCGAAGAATCGGCCTCACAGCAAGGGGTATAGCCAAGGCTATCTAAAACAAGGCTCGGACATCTAGGAATCATGGGATACGTGACGTCAGTCGCGGGGGGATCTGCAATCACTCCGAGTGTACGAAAGTGTATTGAAGTTACAGAAGTGACTTTTAAAAATTCATATTTTTAAATAAAAAAAATAATTTAAATACGTGCCCATTTGGATTATAGTGTCTACTGAAAACAGGACTTTATAAATGGTGAGTTATTTTTTATTTTGTCTTATTTTATGCATGCAATTTTAACATTTTTGTAACACATAGCACGTGTAGCGCCGAATGCTGCTATATCTGTACGAATAGTGTTATATCGTTTTTCCCACGTGTTAGTGCTATTGCTTGGATCGTTTCTACGCTGACGACATGGATTTGGATGCATTCGACACGGAAGCTACTCGCGGACTTGCTGGTGAGCTAGACGAAGATGGACTGCGGCCTCTCAGGGATGCCATGATTGAATATTGTGATACTCTGCCCAAGGATGGATTGATGCCCGCTTGGAAGGAAGAAGTCAAAAACGCCGTGAACTTCTGTGCACTGGCAATCTATACTCTGGCGCTACACATCAGGGAGCTACTGACGAATGGACTACTCGCACGGGACGAGGACCAAGTCTCCAGGATTCTAGGTTCGTTTCTTTCTGTAAATTCTTTTTTGTTGGTCCAGAATTTGGATAGGTTTTATGCTAGTAATTTAAATGAGATTTATAACTGTGAAGGAAGTAATTCTAGTGATGTAATTAAATGTAAAATGATAGAACTAGGCTTAATTAAGGAATTTAAAATTGAAGATAAACTTAAAACTGTTGAAAATCCAAATAAAAAGAGGAAGATAGAGGGGCAATCCACTATGGATGCTCCTACTAAAAACCAGAACGGAGAATTAAACTTAAAATCTAATGACCAGGATAACATGGATTGCAGTGAAAAAATTGATAATGATGTAAATGATAATGTTAAAACTAAGAGTTATGCTGAAATTGTCGCGCAACCTGTAGTGTTCAAAAGTGCACCAAAACCAAAAACGGTTCAAAATAGTGACAGGCAAAACAGTGTAGAGGTTGAGAAAAAAGACCCAAAAGCGGAATGTTTTTTCATCAAGTTCAATGACAATTACCAGGCTCTCCTTAAAAAATTAAATGAAATCTCAGGTAATACAGTATCTGGCAAGCTCATAGGAGACAAGCTAAAATTGATTCCAAATGACGCTGACGCCTATAGGGTTGTACAACGCCATTTATCTAGTGAGAAAATCCCTTTCCACAGTTTAAACTTAAAGACGGAAAGGCCCAAAAAGGTAGTTTTGAAGGGGCTACCAACAAACTATAACATTGAGGAAATAAAAGTCACTCTAACATCCGAAGGATTAGATGTAATCCGGGTTTCTCAACTGAGAAACACAAAAACGAGATTGCCCCTGCCGATCTTCTTAGTCAGCATTAGGCCTACGGCAGACTGGCAGAGGGTATACAGACTGACAAGATTAGGATACTTGGCTGTGAAGGTAGAGGCCTTCAGAGCACGGGGCTTCAAAATCTGCTATCGGTGCCAGCAGTTCAATCATTCCTCTGAGAATTGCAGCATGCCACCAAAGTGCCTTAAGTGTGCTGAAGAACACTTCACACGGGACTGCCAAAGACCAAGGACGGAGAAGGCAACGTGTGCTAACTGCAATAGAGACCACCCGGCGAACTTCAGGCAATGCCCGAAGAACCCCTGGAACAGAGGAAAGGCACCGGGGTATGCCCCCCTCCCACCCAAAATCAGATACCCCCTTGGAGGCAAAAGACCCTCGGTCTAAATCCTGAGGCACCCCATCAGGTCCCCTCGCACTCTGTGCCACAGGTTAAAAGAACTCAAACTTGAGCACCTACCAGATCGGTGCAAGAGCAGGCCCCTAAACCGTCGACCTCCAGAGAAATGACTGTGGAGGAAGTGAGAATAGCTCATGAAGACGTAAAACAGAGGACAGGAATTGATAAAGTCGCCAAAGAGGCAAGAGAAGCAAAACTAAGATTAGAAAAAAAGGTTCAGGAATGGCAGAAAACTAAACGCGCCCGAGAAGAAGAGCTCGCGCAAACACAGCAGTTAGACAAATCGACTGAAAAAAAACAAAAGACTACCGAGGTCCAAAAGGATACTCACAAAACAGATCAAATAGCGGGTGAGGCTGAGGAAATTGTAGCTGAGACTGAGGAAATGGAAGCTGAGACTGAACCTGCTGGTAAATCCAATGATGAAAAGATGGATGAAATCCTCAACCTCGTCAGAGGATTTATCAGTATGTTCAACCTAGACGATATAAAACATCTGTTGAGGCAGCTCGCTGAGTTAATTAAAAAAAAGAGCGATCCAATGCAAATGGTCGTTGAGGCTTTTAAAATAATCGCGGAATTTAATAAAAACAGTGAGAAACAAACCCGCCATGAATAGGTCCCAAAAAGAAAGTTTTAAAATAATATTTTGGAATGCGAACGGCATATCTCCAAGAATAAATGAACTTAGGAGTTACGTAAATGAAAATGATGTAGATGCTCTGCTAATCCAGGAAACTAAAGTTAGAGAAAACAAAAAACTAAATATAGCAAACTATAATAGCTATCATACCCTTAGCTCAAATATAACTGCAAGAAATCCCCATGGAGGAACAGCAATATATATTAAAAGTAATATTCCCCACGAGGAAATAAACAACATAAATCTTCAAGGTATAGAAAAAACTAGTATAAAAATTAAAATAAATAATGTAAACCCATTTATCCTAACTTCAATATATGTCAAAAACATGAGTGGCATAAATGTAGCTGCGCAGCTGGAACTGCTTTTCTCGCGATATCCAAACATAATACTCGCGGGCGACTTCAATGCACACCACCGAGCGTGGGGCAGCAGGAGAGCCAACACACGCGGTACACAGATACATAGATTGCTGAACACAACAAACACTGACATCATTGCACCGTCGAGACCAACCTGCTTCTCAGGTGCCAATGGCTCATTCATAGACTTTGTCCCAACGAGAAACATAGAATACGCTCATACAATTGATACCCTGGATGAATTCGACTCGGATCATCTACCGGTATTGGTGACATTCGATTTGAACACGCCCCTTCCAGCCTCTCTGGGACAAGAGAGGGTGAACTGGAACGTATTCAAAAGAGCACTTTTCGAGCCGCACTTAGCACTACCCAACATTATGAGCACGGCGGATATTGACTCTGCCACGCGCACACTCACAACAGAAATCAGGAGAGCTATTGCCTCTGCCACAACACATCGTGAGTCACCAAAAATGCCAACACTTTCCCACCATGTCAAACAGTTAGTTAAACAGAGAAATAGAATGCGTAAGACATGGCAGGCTAACAGAGACCCTACCCTTAAAAGGGAGCTTAATAGACTCACGTGTAAAATCAGTGAAAAAATTGTCGCAGAAAAGCAGCGACAGTATAAAGAATTAATCGAATCCCTTAGCCGGGAAGACGTATCGCTCTGGCAATTCGCTAAAAGACTCAGGAAACCTCAAATTAAACTCCCGCCACTAATAGATGGCGCTAATATCGCGTACTCAGACGAAGAAAAGGCAGAGGCGCTTGCTAGGCATTACGAAAAGCAATTTGAACCATACAACGATCTAATGTGTCAGGACACCCTAAGAATGGTTAGGCAAACTCTAAACAATTTCAGGAACTCCCCGGTCACGGCTGAGATTAACCCAGCCACCCCGCAAGAGACAGTAGAGATTATCAAAAACCGTAAAAGCCCAGGGCACGACAAACTCAGGAATATCGCGGTAAAAAACCTACCCTTAAATATAATATTTTACTTGACCATCTTAATAAATAAAATACTAGAACTAAATTATTTCCCCAAAGAATGGAAGGAGGCGATAATTATAACGATCCATAAACCTGGTGAGGATGCCTCAAATCCAGCCAACTACAGACCAATCAGTTTGTTACCGACACTTAGTAAAATTACTGAGAAAATAATTCTTAAGAGACTGAACACGCACCTTTGTGAGAATGACATTATCATTCCGGAGCAGTTTGGATTTCGGCCCAAACACTCCACCACTCATCAATTGCTGAGAGTGGTAAAGTACATTTCTTCTGGTTTTAATAATAAGACACACACAGCTGCGATTTTTCTTGACATCCAAAAAGCCTTTGATAAAGTGTGGCAATGTGGATTAGCTTACAAATTGATCACTCTAAAAGTCCCTGACGCACTTGTCAAACTTTTAATTTCATACCTAAATAACAGACACTTTCAAGTCAGAGTAAAAAATAACTTATCTACACCCAAGCTCATTAAAAGTAGTGTACCGCAAGGATCCATCTTGGGTCCGACACTCTTTAACATATATCTAAATGACATTCCCAGGACCCCAGACACGGAGCTGGCACTCTATGCAGACGACAGCGCGATACTTGCAAAACACCCTTGCGTCTCAGTAATGCACAGACAGCTACAACAACACTTAAACATACTCCAAACATGGCTGGAAAAATGGCGAATAAAATTAAACCCCAATAAATGTCATTGGATTTATTTCTCTAGAAAACGTAAACCTCCGCCTACTCTGTACATAAACAACCATGCCCTAAAAGCGGAAAAATCTACTAAATACCTAGGTGTAAAGATAGACTCCCACCTAACTTGGAAACTGCACGTAATGAACATAATCAAAAAGCGTATATGGCCACAGGAGCCTTATACCCAATGATAGGAAACGGAAATCTAAGTTATCAAAATAAACTCCAAATTTATAAATCGGTCATCCGCCCGGGAATGCTGTATGCAGCACCCGTATGGGGATATGCCTGTAAAACTACCATAGACTTACTAGAGACAAGACAAAACGAAACCCTAAGGATTATAAGGAAAGCCCCTAGATACTTAAGAAACTCGGTAATTAGGAAAGACTTCAAAATAAAAACTGTTAGAGCCCAAATTAAAAAGTTAGCGCTTAAATGCTACAAAAATCTGCCATCTGTCCCAAATGAACTATTATTTAATCTGCATGACTATGATCATCGCAAGGCTAAATCTCGTAAGAGACCCCGCTCGGTACTTAACTTTGATATTCGGTACTAGGAACGTCCCACCTTAATCAGTTGATATTAAATAAAACTCGCGATCTTTGCTTTTCTACAAAATGTCTTATATCCTAAACTGCTAAAATGCTAGGTAACCCTCAGATCTGCATCAACCCCCCAAACTGCTTAAACTCTAAATGTGCAACAAACTGCCACACTAGGAGCTAGGTCAAATAATAAAAACAGTAATTAAAAATCCTCGAACCTCCAACTATGGACCAATGAAATAATATCGCAGTTTGAAGATAAGAACCACACCTAGAGATTGGAGATTAAAGGCGTTTCGCGCCTGGTGCTCTGTTCTGGACGAAACTCTATTCGTAGTCTTATATCTTGAGAAAAGTACTCTTAATTTATGTTTAATATTGCCTGAATGACTTGTTACTCATCACTGAACCATGCATTTTAAGCATAATTTTATTACAGACTTTTGTGACTATTTGCCTTTGTTGAGATCGTGAATCGTACATTTTTTAGACATTAGAAAGACAAAATCTGTTACAAATTACTTCTTACATCATGATATGTTAATTTAAGTTAATCTAAAGTATCAATGAATCAAATTGCAGCCTTGCTAAATTATAGAATTATCGAAATAGCCATAATAAATCATAGAATTATCGAAATAGCCTTGATAAATCATAGAACATAGAAACTGTATTACAAATGAAATATGCGCAATATGCCTTTGTATAATTGTTTAAGAAATAAAGCATGGGGGGGGGGGGGGGGGGGGGGTATCTGTGATCATTGCATAATGCATTCACACTTAAATTTTCATATTGATGTTTGTATTTATTGTTGAATTGTCGAGCTTTTGTTAAATATATTTTGAAAACAAAAAATCGAGAATGTTAATAATGTTAATTTTTTAACAAAAGTTATTGATTGATGCTTTTGATTAAATTACAATCAAAGTATTTAATGTGTTATTTAGTAACTGATTAAATAGTTTTTGTATCTAATGAAAATGTCCTAATCCGTAGAGTAAAATTGTTTTTCAGAACTCAAACGGGGGGGGGGGGATGCAAATGTCAAATTTTTTTGGATTTAATATAAATGCTTTTACTGTAAAATCAGTAGTATTTATTTATAATCCATACTTTATGTACATCATTTAATATATATCAGGTTGGTATTCAGTAGATATAAATGGGGGGGGGGGGTAAACTTTTGTTTGAATGTGACATATGATATGCAGGTACTTTCAAACAAAATATGGATCTAGCTTTTGCGGCAGATACATTTTATTTTTATGTAACTTTATTAACTCCAACTACTTTGATTTATAAATTTGTTGTAATAAAGTTTTTATATGCTCATAAAATCTCTTCTTTTTTTGTATTTTATTTACTTGCTTCAAGAAAAACTTAATAACTTCACATTTCAACAAGAATAATAAATAAGCAAGTGTCAGCAGTTTCTCCCATTATAGTGAATAAAATGTAATTACTTTTTTCCTAATTTATAGTTATAAAATATTATTTGAATTTCTAAGGTTTATAAGTTTTGTTTTTTGATATATTTTAAATATTATATAAATATTAATATAGTTGTTTATTATATTAATATAACTTTAACATAAATGTTTACAGAAGAGAGTGAAAAAATATTTGTTCTCAATGTAGATCATTTTTTATTTTAGAATCACAGTTTGAAGTTTATTCTAATTTACTTGTTAGTTTAGAGACTATTCTAGGTGGCCTTGGTATAGCGGGTATGTTTTCAGAACATACCTGCAGCTGTCCCTTCGAAAGACCGCCCCCCCTCCCATCATTGTAGTTACGCCCCGGGTGTTACGCCACTGAACCGTAAAATGTACTTTCTCGTACTATTGAAGCTATTGAATATATAGTATAAAGTATTGTTTTCACGAAAATTGTCAATTTCGAAATTTTGATGCCAATATAGATTTTAGTGCCTCCTGAATACATTTTGACTATTTTTAGAGTGATGTCTGTCTGTGGTCTATTTCTTGTGTACACGATAGTTACCACACCAATGGATTTTCATGAAACTTTATATCCGGCTTTGTTATAAAATCAAACTAGATAGAATTTTTTGAAATTCGACAAAAAACTACGAAATTTTTTATTTTTGACATTTGTGACAGCCAAGAGTGACAGCATAACAGCAACGAATGTTGTTGAGACCCAGACCGTCCGACCTACCAGAAAGGTGTAAGGTAACTGTTTGGACGGCCGGACACAGCAACGAATGTGTAAAAGTAGTGCCAAGTGTAGATATATTCTATAAAAACTAAAACTACATGCCCCCAGACTATGCCACCGCCATGATTAAAATATGAATTATTCGAAATAGATTTCAAATAGTATTATTTACGATAGCAAAGGAAAGATAATTCGCGGAACATTGGTTGTAGCATGGGGAAATAATAAATTATTTCTAGGGGAAGACTAAGACAGTCCAGGCAGTGTTTCTTTCAGGCATACCTCCGGGGGGGAGGGGGACCCCCCCCCCCCCCAGAAGTCATTTTATGTCAACCTAGTTTCTATTTATATGACAGCATTTAGATATATAGGGCAAATAGGAAACTCCCCCCCCCCCCCTAAAATATCATTACACCGGCCAAAATGTCCTGAAAGAAAAGAAACACTGCAGCCACATGATTCTGATCTTTTACAGGCGATTCTGATGGTTTCTGATTTTTCATGTCTTCTTACTCAATAAAAGAAATATTTGGGGTCCGGGCTCTCCCTCCCGAGTGATGTCTGTCTACCACTATGGGTTCCAAGTCTGAAACAAGGAGAGGAACACACCTAGAGCTGCACATAACTATATACATCGATTCGAAATCCAAATGTTGATAGTCTACAGAAATTTTCTAATTTTGAGAATTTTACAAAGATATCTGTTTGATGACCACTTGAAAATGATTCGGTCGTTATTGGATATCGTTACCCCCCCCCCCCCCCTCCATTTCTGTCTGTATTGCAGACAGGATAACATCAGAACAAATAAACGCATCCCCATAAAATTTTATATTTAGACAGACTAAAAGCTGTAAAAAGATATAATTGTATAATATGCACTATTAGATTACTCGGATGTTTATGACTTCGATTAATCTATAATCAAATAATGAATTCAAAAGTTCAAAATTATCCTCAAAATGTTACATTTCCAAAATACAAGATCTAAATAATTCTGAAAGAAACATTTTTAATTCTTGAACGGTGCAAAGTGGACTAAATGCATCAAATAAATGTGTTATTTTCGATTATGTTATTTACTGGATATTGAATCTGAAAAAGTCAACTATATGTAATAAAAATGTATGAAATTCTGAAAATTCCATCTGAGATTATCATCAATGTATAGGAAACTTTAATCATTATTATCATATTTATTCGTTTTATACATTTACTAGCAGTATACCCGTTCTTTGTATGGAGTATATAATATAAAGAAATTTAAATTCCCGATCATGTGCAAATTCCTATAGTATACTAAATCATATTGTTAATCGAAATATTCTATTAAAATATTCAATTTAATGCTCCTAAAAAGAAATTTAAGAATATCTGTTCTCGCTATGCAAGCTTATCTTCACTGGCAGATCTGGAGAATAAAACATCCTGGTCCCGTTTGCGGGACCAGGATGTACAAAAGATATGAAATTGAACCAATATATACAAAATAAAAGCGCTAAAATTGTATGGGACCCGTTCTACTTGCATTCGCGAATATTAGAATGTATATCTGTGTATTAGTACAACATTATACGCACTACAACATATGAGTTTCTAAAATCTTTATCAAAATTAAACAGATGACGTAATAAATTGAAAATATCAATAATCCCATAATCTTTAAATCTAAAGGCCGTAATTCATTCCAATGTATGCCAATATACGTCAAAATATATGTCAATATGCCTGTACTATTTATATTCTCGTAGATTAGAAGATACCCGTGCGTTTGTAGAATATTATCCGCACTTCTTACAATATAAGTTTCAACAATTTTTGCCAAAATAAAACAATGACGAAATACATTGAAAATAACAATAATAATAATGTTTAAATCTGAAGACTGTAATTGATATAATCCAGTCAAAAGTGCAACATATGTGAAATTTATTTTATTTCGGAAAAGATTTAATAAAAATTGCCTGCCGCGCGAAATGGTCTAATTTATTTCCAATAAATTGACGGAAATAATATCGTCTGCATAATGCTATATGAAGGTTTAATTGTTCGTTTTTAACATTTTACAACAAAGTTGAAAAGTGTTTTATGACTTTGTTCATTAACACTTTACAACAAAGTTGAAAAGTGTTTATGACTTTGTTCATTCTGTCTGTCTGTCTGTCCGTTAGCACGATAACTGCCGTAAAAATGACTACGATATCAAAATGACTAATATCAAAATGAAATTTTAGTATGTTGTTCAGACGGTCTGTAGGACCTATGGGAATATAAATGAATGATATCACCCAATTAGTTTTGGATTGAACCCGGGTTGAAAAAATGAAATACATTGAGCCCTATGGGACCTAATTTTTCAAACATGTTTTAAACGGATTTAAAATTCACAAATTACTTCGAAAATTTTAGGTAATATTCAAATTGTTCCATAAAATATATAAAAAAAAAATTCAGCGAAATATATTCAGTAGTTTTTTAAATAAAAATTAAAATAATAATAACACCTCTTATATGAAGCGATCACGTGACCATAATATGAAAAGATCACGTGAACCACTACAAAATGATATATGGCATCCATCTTGTCTCAAAATCGTGATTTTTAAAGTTATTTTTAATTCATATTGAGTGTTGTATCCTTCCTAAAACCACTTTATTTTTGCTTAAATTCTGTGCATCTACATACTGAAACAACGCAATTATAATATATTTGAGTTTAAATGCTCATCCAAATTTGATTATTTCTACAACGAAGCCTATTTTTCACCTATGTAAAATGTAAACAGCAAAATATGTAGAATGAGTTGTATTAGAATTGCTGTATTTCTTTAACACAAAATCATTCAGTTCATGGAGTCTGCATAGCTGATATGAATGAAATAGTCATTGATTTTACAAAGAGAAGGACGATTTTTTTCGATGAAGTTTTACGCATAGAGTTTAATTACTTGTAGCTCCATGGTCTTAATTTTTAAATAAAATGAATTATTATAGTATTGTGATGAATGACATGAATGGGAAATTATTTATGAATGAAATGATGCTTTTATAGAGAGAGCCAGGCGTGTTATTTTTCCTATGACGTCATTTGAATGAATTTCAGTTGTTTTCGATGAAGTTTTCAAATATAATAAATTACCGTAGTATTATGATAATTCTAAAATTATTACCGAGGAATGTATAACATTTTAGAGATGTTTAAACCAGGCAATTTATATTTCAATGCCGTCATTTGAATGAGGTTCATTTTTTTTTTATGAAAGTTTAAGTTTTCAAATATAATAAATTAATGTAGTATTGTGATAAGTTTTAAAATATTACCGACGAATGTATTGCATTTTAGACATGTTTAAATAAAATTGCATTGAAGTTGGAAAGTGTTTCATAATTAATGCTTTAAGCATGATCGATCTTTCTTGTTTATATAGATTAGCTGTTTGCAACGAAAATAGCGATTTCTTTATGCCAATATTCTTCCTAGTGCTCTTTCAGTTACCATACAAGTTTCCCACGGAACCTTCCCCACTGAAGGGGGACTCTTTGCCCTTCCGGGAATACAGCTGCCTCACCACAAACGAAATTCCAAGAAACAAGTTCCAGTATGATTTTACACGCATCATTCCCGTTTGGCTGGGTTTTTGTTGGGTGACATTGAATGAGAAGCCAGAATTGGCGTGCTATCCTCATTTGACATAAAATGTCGTGGCGCCACCTATAGGCATAATGTTCCGCCGAAAAAGACTGACGCTCAGACTTGATAGTTATTTATGACGTCATTCTCATGAAAATTACGCTTTGCGCTTGTTCCAAAATTATGCTCTTCCTGTAACTAAATTATGTATTGATAGTACTTTTCTTGTAATATTTTTGCAATTTGAAAACGTTTAAAGTAATTTTTGTATTTTCCGTGTATATCTCTTGGATTATTTCGTATTAATTAATGGTATGTTCATTTACCATTTTATATTTTTATGCAAATTTGCTGTATAACTGGTCTCTATACATGAACATTCCATGTTTTACCATTCATGTAGCCACTGATGAAGGGCGGGCGTATTAACGCCCGAAAGCGCTCTGACGGTTTTAAAATGCTTTGTGCGTCTTTTAAGATGTTTTAATAAATGACCTTTCGTTTTAAAAAACGTTATGTCCTTAATTTTATTCGTTGAATGAAGACGTGATACCAATTTTTAATTACTATTCATCATTAGTCCAAAGGGATGGGTATTGTATAGCAAGAAACAATCAAGAAAGTTAATTACTCTTTAAGTCTCTGCTGTGAGTACCAATGATATGCTTTCAAACACAATGATCCCATTACTATGATAGACATCTACTTTATGGAAAGGACTACATGATTTTGATCATTTTGATTTCATAAAATGAGTTAACATCAGTCTAAATCAACTTATTGAGAGGAAATAGAAAACTACTGCAGCACTACTCCAATCAAAATATTCCTCATCTTAGTCTATGAGCTGACAAGTGAGGGGCTATATTTTGTTTGTCTAACTTGCAGCTTTCTTTAGTGGAGCCAATTGTATATATATATACAGTATAGTTACAATTCATCTTATGGCTACAGAAAATAAAGTATCAGCGTATTAGCATTTAAACTTTTAAGCATGCTTTCACTAATCAACAAATTGAAATACCAATTGTCCAGGGCTAGTGTTTGCCTTTCTATTCAGCTATCCAAGTGCTCCTCTAGAAAATCTTAAATTGCAACTTTCTATGTTATAAAAATTCTAATATATGGTTTCTGTTGTTAACATGCATCAGCACCACTCATTTGCATGCTTTTACCCAATTTTTGTTGATAAGTAATTTTCAGACATTGAAGCCTTTTTAGTGGCGCATTATGAAGTTGTTGCCCTCAAACTTTAAAAAATCATAATACACAACATTCAGATTTAAAGAGATCTTTGTTGAGTATGATTAAATAGATTAGATGTTTGTCTAAGCAGGAACAATAACCAATATATACATATTTACTCAAGGTTCAAAAGTGCAAAATATGATGGTATACTCTCAAATATTCATCAAACTATGACAAAAATAAGTCAATGACAATTGAGTAATTGCTTGGATTAGGCCACTATATCTGCATGATGTAGACAAATTCTGTTTCTAGTAGGTTCAAATCTCTTTTGACTATTAAACTTCGCATTGATAAGACTACTACAAAGAAGTTTAGATTTTATTTCCCAATGTTTACAAATGCGCCCTGCTTATCACTTGCAGCAGTCGAAGATTTACTATTATTTTTTCCTTATCTGAATATTAAATTTTGCACTCTAACATATTGAACACAAAAAAAGCAATGTAATTTGTTTTGCATTTATCATTGGACACAAATTGAAATACTTTCAAATGAATAAGATTTGTTTCTTACTAAGTGAAATCATAAAAGTTATAATGTATAAAGTCTAATAAAATGTGGGATATATTTGTGTTAAAAATGCCATAAATGGCGCCATGGTAAGAAATTTAAGAGCTCATTGGCCGTTAATAGTTACTGCATAATGCACCATCCTAAGTTCTGTGCAAATTAATTGCAGAGAGAATTTTAAAACTTTATTCTGTAGAAAGTTTTAACTGAAGGTTTCTAATTACTTATGTATTTTAAACTAAATACACAATATTCGTTAGGGGAAAAGTGCATCAAATGCACTGGTTTTGAATGTCAAATTTTGTACATGACTTTGCACACACATGTAGAGAACAAAATTGTGTCTCTACTCTTACTCTACTCTTACTCACTAACAAAAATTATTAGTCATCTGTGGGAAAATTAATGAAACCTATGTGACGACTACATAATTGTTTTTGCTGGTGAGTATGGACATTTTGACTTCCCTGCGATGTGATGTGAATATGACATTGTGGACGTCATAGCAATGTGACAAAATCACGTCCTAGAGACACGAAAATGTGACGTCGAAAACGATTCACCGTATAACGTCACAAAAGTACCCTGAACAATGCGACTTAGCTTTAGCGTAATTGCAATATTACAAAAACGCAACTTGACGTCACAACAAGGTCACAAATTCACGTCGGAGAGATGTGAAAATGTGACTTCGAAAACGATTCACAGTGTGACGTCACAGAAGTACCCGGGAAACGGACAATGTGACTTCGCTGTAACGTAATTGTGACATTGCCGAAACGTAATGTGACGTCTCGGAGTCACAATGTGACGTAAATATTACGTCACTGTGAAAAAAAATGCTGTTAGGGACGTAATTATAACCTCCGCACGTGAAACCATCTTTGAAAATAACACATTCATTCATTTTGTTTATTTTATAAACACTTGAAAATAATGTTTCAAATCTAAAAACCGATCTTTAAATCGATATGCATCAATCTCCCAGTATCCTTTGAGGTCTTCATCATTGGATATGTATACAATTTACACGTTATCAGAAAGCGTAACACGCTTCATAGCGTCAGACTGATACAAAACCTAAAATAGTCGATCAAATAAAGTTCTCTGTCAATAAAAGGCGCCACCACTCATCGCCAGAAAAAGTATTACTCCAATAGTAAACTTTAAATAGCAAAATGTCCATGACATTCTGTGGGTTGGTTGTTGAACTCGCTAAAACAATCAACCCGCGGATTGTTTTAATGTCAGTTCGAATCCACACATGGAAAGTGAACTTTAAAGACTTCAAAAATAAAATTATCTTTAAATTAAAATATAATTTATTTTTTAAAGTGGGATGAACTTGCGTATTTGTAAATAGATATAAAATTAACTACGTGTTTTAAAAATATAGTAATCGTGTATCGTAGATTTATCATTCGTATTTCAATGCTTTTATAATATTCAAATGCCTTGCACTTCCCGCAGAGGGTCACTTTCTAATATTCTTTCATTGAAATCTATTGTTAAAAATCAGATATCATTAAAAATAATCGCTAAGTGCCATTCTATTCACAAAAAACCGTGGAATTTTGTCAAATATCGCAATTTAAGGGTCTTAACCCCCTGTTACACCGAAAACGTATCCCTGGTTTACTGAAAATTCCCTAAGTGTCGTTTCATTCCTTAAATCTACGATGTTTTGAGGAAGATTCAAGTTGTTATCTCCCCAAAGCGGGCTCTTGAACCCTCTGGACTCCCTAGTTACTCGAAAATTCACCAAGTATCACACAATTCGCTGAATTCATTAAAAAATGCAATTTTTAAAAGAAAACTGGGTCGAAAACCCCATGTAATACCGAAAATGCACCCCTACTTCCCCGAAAATGTACCAGGGGGGGGGGGGGGACACCTTCTATAAAATTCACACACTGGCTGTGTCAAATATTGAAATTACGTCACCTTTCCCACATTTACATTATCACGTCATCAGTCCAAAGTTCACATCATAACGTCATCGGTGACATGACGTCATCGGGTAATGGTCACCTCTTCTTTCAACACTTTCACCAGGATGAGTTAAAAGTCAATGAACTGTGCCGTCATCGGAAGGAGGATTGAATCCTCCGATCCCCCTGCTGAGGCAGAACATAAACTTTATAGCTACTCTCGACATTCGTTTTGTTAAATCTCATCGCTTTGGTTAAACTAATTGCTTCTGGGGTGCGAATAGACAAGGTATAATGACATTTGAAGAAATTGGTGAACATATCGACCCCCGTCTGTAACCTGCCCAGGATTGCGATGCTTTCAGTTTCAGTTTCACAGCATATTCATAAGCAAATTTGCGCACTTTCATCGGCAATAATCCATAATATATATTTGCCGCTCTCTCGAGATAATCGGCCAAATATATCTCATGCTCATCCGTAAATAACTGCATATTTCTTAAATAGGCGATATGGAATGACGGTTTATCATTTCCTCCTGCCAATTCTTGTGATTTAATCTTTTTGCAGTACTACCGTATGAGTGTCCTACAGTTTATATTAAAAAATTTTCTGGCACACACACCGAAGTCAGTAAAATACTTAAAATATATAATATTTTAATAATTCGACAACCTGTTTCGCATATTTAAAAATCTCCATTCGTTTCGTTATGTTGGGATTCCTATGATATTTGGCGGCATTAATATAAACGTGTTTTCTTTCTACTTTACTTGACTGTACTTATTGTTATATAAATATTTGGAAAATGATCAACGACATGCAAAATATTCTGTAACAATAATCTAAGGAACAAGTTGCCACATGTGACAATCTGCCACATACCTTTTGGGACAACTAGCCACAATGCCCCGTAAATAAAATATGCTAAACCTAATAACGTTTTGTTCATAACAAAATCACGATAGTGCTAAAAGTTAGCCGATATATCACTTCATAATAAAAATGTTTGACCACATTTTTCAATAAAAGATGATATAGCATAAAGTTACTCACCTAGGCGAAATTCTGAAAAATTGTTCGTAAACTGCAGTCGAGACACCAAAACAAATGAATCCCACTTGATATTATTCCACTTTATAGACGCACAAACTGTTGCATTGTGGACTGGGAGCACTATCTATCGACGGAAAAATAAAGTGTGTAACAACCTGCTCCGGTCTCTTATACTATGTATACTAGGGAAAGTAATATAATGCAATAAAATATATATAAATGAATACGTTTTTAACACTTCACAACATAGTTGAAAAATGTTTATGACTTTGTTCATTCTGTCTGTCTGTCTGTCTGTCCGTTAGCACGATAACTGCCGTAAAATGACGTTTTCAAAATGAAAATTTAGTATGTTGTTCAGACAGTCTGTGGGACCCATGAGAATATAAATGAATAATATCACTCAATTAGTTTTGGGTTGAACCTGGGTTGGAAAAATGAAATACATTGAACCCTATGGGACCTAATTTTTCAAACATTTTTTAAACGAATTTAAAATTCAGAACATGCTTTGAAAATTTTAGTAAATATTCAAATTATCCCATAAAATATATACAAAAAATTTCAGCAAAATATATTTAATTTTTTAAATAAAAATTAAAATAATAATTACACTCTTTATATGAAGAGATCACGCGACCATTATATGAAGAGATCACGTGACCATTATATGAAGAGATCACGTGACAATTATATGAAGAGATCACGTGACCTACTTCAAAATAAAATATGGCATCCATCTTGTGTCAAAATCGTGATTTTTAAAGTTCTTTTAAATTCATATTACTTTCCTTATATACATAATGTATAAGGAAAGTATTGTGACGGGGTAGAAAATTCGAATTCGAGTTTTCGACGGGAGAGCACGTTTCAAGCATTCCTGATCACGAATCAAACATTTTTGAAGTGATGTCTCTGTGTGTGTGTGTGTGTGTGTGAAAGTATGTGTGTGTGTGTGTGTGTGTGTGTGTGCGTGTGTGTGTGTGTGTGCGTGTGTGTGTCACTGAGTCTGTGGAGACGATAACTGACTAACTAATGGACCGATTCGAACGAAATTTGGTACAAAAATCACAATCCGTAAACACTGGAAGCTTATTGTTTTTATACGCAATCGAATGTTCAGAAACCCCCAAATTTTCGAGTGAAATTTTGAAAAAATCGTCAAAAAATCAAAACCGCTAATAAAGTTACACAAATAGGCATTTCTTATGTAATTTTTCATTAGGAAACGATTGACATAAATTTTAGAACGCTAACATGAACCGTTCTCGAGATATTGCACATTTTTAAAAAAAATTATCAAAAAGTTATATAAAATAATCTGATGTGGACAACACATGACTTTCCTTATATAATGTAATGAATTTACTACTTTTACAGTAAAAAAAATAGGTTTTTCTTATAGTAGATACTAATATTCTTTCCAAGATGTTGAGTTTTCGACAATTAGTCGTCATTTTCATTGATTTAGCGTCATTTTTATCCATTTGGCGAGATTTTCGTTAATTTGGCAACATTTGAAAAAAGTCGCCAAGTTGGCGACATTCCGCCAAATTCGTCGCCAAAATCTCGCCAAGCGTTATGCACTAAGAAATAAGTTATTCTTACAACAGATAAATGACTATTGGCGTTCAAATTCAAAAGTATTATTCAAAGTATCTTTTTTGATGAATGGAACGAGCTAGATCCACGAAAATGATGTCACTCAATTTATCGCATGGTATTACATATGAAAAGTGAACATGTTTCTCAATAGGAAATATTTTTTTTTATTTTATATGACTTTTTGATAATTTTTTTGAAAAATGTACAATATCTCGAGAATGGTTCATGTTAGCGTTCTAAAATTTATGCCAATCGTTAACTAATGAAAAATATAAAAATATTCAAATATAATAAATTATTGTAGTATTATGATAATTTTAAAAATATTACCGAGGAATGTATCGCATTTTAGAGATGTTTAAACCAGGCAATTTATATTTCAATGCCGTCATTTGAATGAATTTCATTTTTTTCGATGAAGTTTTAAATTTTCAAATATAATAAATTATTGTAGTATTGTGATAATTTTAAAAATATTACCGATGAATGTATCGCATTTTAGAGATATTTAATACAATTGCATTGAAGTTGGAAAGTGTTTCATAATCAATGCTTTGTGCATGATTGATCTTTCTTGTTTAATCTCTTTTTATTAACACTTTTCAACATAGTTGAAAAGTTTGTTCATTCTGTCTGTATGTCTGTCTGTCCGTCCGCTCGCACGATAACTGTCGTAAAAATAACTTTATCAAAATGAAATTTTAGTATGTTGTTGAGACGGTCTGTGGAATATATAGGAATGTAAATGAGGAATATCACGCAATTGGTTTTGGATTGAACCCGGATTGAAAAATGAAATACAATGAACTCTATTGGATCTAATTTTTCAAATTTTTTTAAAGCGAATTTAAAATTCACAAATTGCTTCGAAAGTTTTAGAAAATATTCAAATTATCCCATAAAATACATATATAAAAAAATTCAGCAAAATAGATTCGGCACTTTTTAAAATAAAAATTAAAAAAATAATAATTACATCCATATTATATGAAGAGATCATGTGACCCACTTCAAAATAAAATATGGCATCCATCTGGTGTTAAAATCGTCATTTTTAAAGTTCATTTTAATTTATATCTAGTGCTGTATCCGTCCTAAAACCTCTTTATATTTGCTTAATTTCTGTGCATTTATATTCCGAAACAACGCAATTGCAATATTTTTTAGTTTAAATGATCATTGAACTTTGATTATTTTTACAACGAAGCCTAATTTTAACGTATGCAGAATGTAAACACATCAAGCTGTAAGATGAGTAGTGTAATGCCAGAAATGTAAAGTAATAAATATTTGGAAGGATTAAAAAATAATGGAACCAGGAATGCGTGCGGATTATCCCCACGCTAAGCAGATGGGCGATAATATACAGGTGGCCCCATATCTTACATACCACGCCCATGTTTACATACCACGCTAAGCCGTTTGGCGGCAACCGAGACGGCGACGCCATGTCTACGGATTAGCCCTCAGCTCTGCATTTCAGCACGTGGACCGCGGACCGAAAAAGGGATATAAGTGAGAGTTGCTCGAAGTGGGAGTCAGAATTGGTCAAGGCAGGCTGTTGGAGTTAGACTAGTCAAGAAGAAGCGGCGGTAGCAGAGTTAAGAGTTGTGTGTGCGTCTCTGATATAGGAATTCGAAGGAGAGCTCATGTTCATCTGGTATTGCAAGTGTAAAGTGTGACAAAGCATCGGTGTTACCCAAGTTATATGAACGAAGATCAGGTACCGTACAATTAAACTATATGAGGATAACCTCTTTGTCTAAATTTGTGTTTTTAAGGAAAAGCTAATTAATGCATCCCACCACGTGCTCCAACCAAATATCAATTCATCTGGCATTACACCCCCCCGAACTACCATTGAGATGTATTCCACTATTGTGATATTTATTTAATTTGTAAAACTAAAGAGTGTAAATTGAGTATGTGATAAATAAATGTTTGTTCCTTTACTATTAACCTTAATTTTTAGTTTGTTAACTTAGTATCCCGTTAAGCACAGAAATAGGTGGGTTTTGCGGCCACCAACGCAATGTACACAGCAGTAAGTTTTAGAACAGATTACATGTATAATTAATATACTAATAAATAATTAATTTAATGTAAAATGCATTTTTGACAATATTAATTTTAATCAACAAAATTAATAATCGGCACATTTGGTGCTCGTGACTTTAGCAGTAACGGGAATAAAATAAGGATTTATGAAATTAATAAAAATAAAAGGAATAATAATAATAAAAAATAAATATTGATAAGGTTGGACAACTGGTGGCGACATAGATGATTGTGAAAATATTGTGCACAATTCTCATTTCTCCTTATGTTATATGTATGATTATGTAAAGTTTTATCAATGAAATGGAAAAAATGGTTCTTCTAAATGAGATCGAAGGTATAATTAGAAAAATGGGATATAGGAATGGGACCAGTTAAAAAAGTGGTGAAAAGTTCAATTATAACAAGGAGTTCAAGTTTGAAAGAAGATTCAAAAATATCAAATAAAAATTATACTAAATTGGATAGAAATAATAAAAATATGGATATTCCAGTAATGCAGATCCTGCCATTATTTTGTGGGAGTAAGGAGGAAGATATAAATTTCTTTATAAAACAATTTGATGAATTAGCGGAGTTAGCAAGTTGGAAGGAAGAGCATAAAGTGGCTATCATTAAAACCAGATTAAAAGATAAGGCTATGCAGTTTTTAATTCAAAACCCTGAATTACAAAACGAAAAGGAGTTTGATAAAATAAAAATATTACTAATAAATAAATTTTCAGACAGAATAACGATAACGCAAGAACAGGACGCTTTCAATAAAATAAAACAAACGCCTGATATGTCAGTGGACGAGCTTGTGCTAAAAATAAAAAACGCAGCGCGTAAATTTTTGAACCTTAAGGATACAACAGATGGAGAGGTAGAGAAAATAACCAATAAAATAATGTTGGGAAAATTTATTAGCGCATTACGCCCTGATTTGGCAATTGAAGTGAAGAAAAAAGATCCGCAGCGGTTTGAAGATGCCATAAAAGATGCCGAACTGTTTGAAATAATTCTTAATGATAGGACTCCAGAAGAATCACATAACGAACTGAAAGAAATGTTACTTACAACACAGGTTCAAGATTTGACTTTAGAAATTAATAAATTAAAATTGCAAAATATACCAAATCAATCCATGGAACGGGCTGTTTTTTGCATAGGGTGCGGAAAAAATGGACATTATTTCTCAGATTGCTGGTACAATGAGTGTAATACTGCATTTGCAAGGAATCCCAAACGAAGGAAGTATCAGCAATATGGGTTGGAGCAAACAAATTATATCAGAGGAAACAGAAACGAAAATCTCAGAAATTTTGAACGAGGAGGATATGATAGAAATAATAGGGAATATCAAGGAAATAATAATGATCAAAGAAATTATTGCGATCAATTAGAAACCAACGTAGAAAATAGAGAGAGGCAAAGTATAAGAGGAAATTTTAGGGGGCGCAACGGAAGAAATATAAGATCAAACACATATGAGAGAAACAATAATAATAGTAATTTAAACTAAGAGCTGGAATTTGGGACCAAGGAACGAATCGTACAAATTCCAGAGAAATAAATAAATTCGGTTCACAAACATATAGAAATAACAAAAATGGAGATGACTGGCAAAACTATACAAATTTGAAGAGAGGACAATATTATGAAAATAATGATAAAGCAAAATATGATACCAAAAGTATCCTTTCAAGCGAATGTGAAAACGTATCTAGCCCACAATTACCGATGGTAGAAATAGATTGCAAAGGAATAAAAATAATAAGTGTAATTGATAGTGGGGCTCAAGTTAGTATTATAGATTTGGAAACATTTCAAAAACTAAAACAGAATAGAAATGTAAAAATAAAATACATAACCAGAAGAGTAATACTTCAGACGTTTACTAAAGAAAATATAGAATTTTTAAATTGCATTCAATTTTCATTTAGAATTGGGGAAAAGGCATGCAAAAATTATTTTTTCGTGACAAAACAGAACTTTCAGGGGCAATATAAAATGCTTTTAGGCTACGACTTTTTATCCTCACATAAAGCAATTTTAAATACAAAAGATAACGAAGTACAATTTGGGAATACTGCGATTAAATTGTATAAAAGTGAAAATACAAACCCAATACAGAATTCAAAACAAAAACCACAAAGCCAGGGAATTCGCGATGAAAATAGATATAATAGTAATTATGAAAATTATAATACTGATGACGACGAATATGAGGAAATAAATAGTTGTTATAATGAATCCAATAATGAGAATGAAGATAGAATAAGCGATGATAATGATGACGACGAATATGAGGAAATAAATAATTGTTGTAATGAATTCAATAATGAGAATGAAGATAGAATAAGCGAGGATAATGAAAGCGATAACGATAGAAAAGACTCTAATATGCAAAATTGTAGCACTCGCGATAATGTAAATGATGGAAAATGGTTACCAAGTTCTAATGAAAGTAATAAGAATAAGAATGTTAAAAAGAAAGAGGAAAAGCAGATTTTCGCAAAATTGAAAAGAAAAATAACATTAAAGCCAGGGGAGTCAGAAATAGTCCAATTGATTTTGTCACAGGAATTAAATGAGGGACAGGATGTTTTATTTTCTCCAATAAAAATGGCAAGAACATTAATCACGGAGGAAGCGATCCAAAGTATAGAAAATAAAAATAAGATTAGAATGTTGTTATACAATGAAAAAAATTGCCAAATTACACTTAATAAAAATATGAACGTGGGTATAATAACAGAACAAATCGAAATTGTTGATACAAAAAATAAAAGCAGTAAACCCACGTTGGAAATTAATAATATTCAAAATTTAAATAAAACAGATTATCAACAAATTCGGGAATTAAGAAAGAAAGAAATATCTCCAGACGATTTTCAAGTACAGCACTTAAATAAGGAAGATAGAAATAAAGTTATTGCATTAATGATGACCAATACAGAGGTTTTTTCAAAGTCATATGCTACCCTAGGTAAAACATCAGCAATAGTACCGAAAATCGAACTCATGCACAATTATCCTATTCAGAGTCGACCATACCCAATTCCGAGAGCAGTACGAGAAATTGCGCAAAAAGAAATTAGGGAATTATTGGAAAATGACATTATTGAAAGTTCACAAAGCACGTACGCTAGTCCCATAATTCTTGTAAAGAAACCAAGTAAACCAAATGAAGAACCTAAATATAGACTTGCTATTGATTATAGGGCCATAAACGCGTATTTACCACTTTTGCCAATAAACTTACCAAAGGTGAAGGATATATTACAAAATATCGCTGGTAGTAAAATTTATACAGTTATGGATTTGAAGGCGGCGTTTTTTCAGATCGAACTAAGAAAACAAGATAGAAAGGCCTTAACGTTCACAACTTTTATGGGAAATTTTAATCCTAAAAGAATTCCGTTTGGTCTTAAAAACTCAGGAGCATATTTTCAACTTTTAATGAACAAAGTGTTAGGAGATCTATCAGAGTTAAAAATATACTTTTACTTAGATGACTTAGTCATATGCGCACAAAATAACGACGAAATGTTAGAGAAAATCAAAATTGTTTTCCAAAGATTGAAAGAAAATAATTTAACACTCGACCCGGCGAAGTTACAGATATGCAAATCGCAAATTGAATTTTTAGGATATAAAGTAAATGCGAATGGTATAAGCCCATCAATAAAAAACTGTGCAAAAGTGCAAAATTTCAAACAACCCCAAACGGTTAAACAAGTAAAAAGCTTTCTTGGGACAACAAACTATTTTAGAGGTCTGATAAAAAATTATGCACAAATTGCAGAACCGTTGGTAAATTTGACAAAAAAGAATGTTAGGTTCGAGTGGAATAATGAATGTAGAAAAGCTTTTGAAAAATTAAAAAATGCAATTTTTAAAGAACCAGTTGTAAGACAGCCTGATGAAGTAAACCCGTTTGTCTTAACTACGGATGGCTCAGGTAAGGGAATTAGTAGTATTTTGATGCAAAGGGTAAATGGAGTCGATCATGTTATCGAATTTTATTCAAGACCTGTGAACCCGGCAGAGAAGCGTTATCCTGCAATAAAGCTAGAATTGCTAGCTATACACGCATCCTTACAACACTTCAGAGAATATCTGTTCGGAAGGAGTTTCACCTTGCTGAGTGACGCAAAATCCCTTATGTACCACATAAAATTAGATAAAATGCCAAATATCATATCGAGGTGGCTAATTGACATAAGTCAGTATGATTTTAAATTCAAATATCAAAAAGGTGAAAATAACGCAAGTGATTATTGCTCGAGATATGTATTTGACAATGATAACCAAATCAAATATGTAAATACTTTAATTAAAAATGATGAGATAAATGTGGAGAAAATATTAGAGCAACAAATGGTAGATGAAAAATTAAGTAAAATTAGAGAGGAATTACAAAAAGGAAGAAACCGATATCACAATAACAAGGTATACTATATTGATAGCCAAAATAAACTGTTAATGGTAAAGAAGGAAAATAAAAGACAAACGTATAGGAAAATAAATGAGAATAAGATTGTAATACCGCACTCGCTAAAGGGAAAGATAATAGAGATAGCACATTTCCCTCATTTCGGAGTAAAAAAGACATACCAATTACTTTCAAGAAAATATTTTTGGATAGGGGCTTTCCAAGACGTGGAAAATTTTTGTAAGTCTTGTAATCAATGCTTATTAGTAAAACACAAAAATATACCACCAGCCAGACTTCAGGCTATGCCAGAAATATTAAAACCAGGAATATATTTACAACTGGATTGCGTAGGAAAACTACCGCGCAGTAATGGAGGAAATAATTTTGTAATTACAATTGTAGACATGTTTTCACGATACTTTGAGGCCTATGCAGTCAGAGACATTACTGCTAAAACAATAGTGAATAAGCTAACAAACTTCGTGACAACTTATGGAGTTCCAATTATTATTCAAAGCGATAATGCTCAAATTTTTAAAAGTAAAGAATACATAGATTTTACAAATGCATTAAATATTGAAAGGCGATACAGTTCGGTTTATTTCCCAAGTTCTTTAGGTCGTTGTGAAAGAATACACAGAGACATGAAACAATGTATAATGTGTTTGTCAAAGACTACGTTTGAATGGGATGAATCTTTAAAATGGTTTAAGTTTTATGTGAATAACACTATTAACAGTAATACAGGATTTGAGCCTTCATTCCTGTTCTATCTTAGAGATTTATCATTGCCATTTGAAAATATTAAACAAACAAACATACCAAGTAAGGAAGAAATAGATATAATGTATAGTGATGTAAATAATTATAAAAATTATGTGGCACAGCATTTAAAAAATATAGATAAAGTAGTGAAAGACGCATCGGAACAACAAAAGCTGGTAAATGACAAACAAATAAAGAAATATAAAATAGTGAGAAAAAACGATATATTTATAGGAGCGACAGTGTACCTAAAAAAGTTCCTAAAACCAAGGGTATTAGAGGATCGATATGATGGACCATTTAGAATTACGAAATTAGTCCGAAATAATAATGTTATAATATGTCTTAAAAGTGATGAAAATAAAACTTATAAAGTGCACATAAATAAACTATACATGGCAGCGGAGCGAAAACAATATTTGAAAGATAGTGACGAAAGCGAATCAAACCACACACACACACAGGACAAAGAAAAAAATCAAAATGAGAAAGTGATTAGAAATAATGATCAAAGTCAAATTAAGGAAGGGAAGGTCACTAAAGAAAAGCAATTAAACTGTGAAAATAATAGAAATGATGATGAGGTTTGTTATAATGCCAGAGGGTATAATTTTCGCCCTCGAATTGTTGTAAATAGTAATGTCATAAAACAAAGAATATGAAAAATATGTAAAAAGTTTGTAATTAATGTCATAAATAGAAAGTGATAATTGAGTGTATATGTATATGTTTTTATGTTTTAAATTGTGGATATAAGTATATTTCAAAAAGTATGTTATGTATTTCTGACATTACATATATGGCAAGTTCAAAAAAAAAAAAAAAAAAAAAAAAAAAAAAAAAAAAAAAAAAAAGGTGAAATAACAAAGTAATTTATAAATAATATGGTGGTATGGAATTCAACCATAACCAAGAATCGGAAGTTGATAGTTGCACTACTACAATATGTTACAAAATGAAATGATAACAAGAAAATGTATAATAATAATAAAGTAATGAATGCTGTTATGTAATGATATGTCGTATGTAAATAATTATGTAAAAGGAGAAATGAAAATTATGCATTGCAAATAATATATATCAAAATTTACAATTTAATAATAATGTGAATGTTGGTAATCCTCATGTAATTTATGGTACATTATGTCAATTATGAATAATGGACTAACTTGACAGGGAACTATCAAGAAACTACAAAGAACTATCAAAGCTATGAGTTGTACGAGGCTAAAAAGTGGAACTCAGCCTTTCTCACGATGGATGAACATATGTGTTTGCGAGGAACCATTGTGAACTTAATTTCTTACCACTGGGGTGAAACTGTGGGAGAGTAACTTTTGGACTTTTTTTTCGCGGGGGGGTGAGAATGTAATGCCAGAAATGTAAAGTAATAAATATTTGGAAGGATTAAAAAATAATGGAACCAGGAATGCGTGCGGATTATCCCCACGCTAAGCAGATGGGCGATAATATACAGGTGGCCCCATATCTTACATACCACGCCCATGTTTACATACCACGCTAAGCCGTTTGGCGGCAACCGAGACGGCGACGCCATGTCTACGGATTAGCCCTCAGCTCTGCATTTCAGCACGTGGACCGCGGACCGAAAAAGGGATATAAGTGAGAGTTGCTCGAAGTGGGAGTCAGAATTGGTCAAGGCAGGCTGTTGGAGTTAGACTAGTCAAGAAGAAGCGGCGGTAGCAGAGTTAAGAGTTGTGTGTGCGTCTCTGATATAGGAATTCGAAGGAGAGCTCATGTTCATCTGGTATTGCAAGTGTAAAGTGTGACAAAGCATCGGTGTTACCCAAGTTATATGAACGAAGATCAGGTACCGTACAATTAAACTATATGAGGATAACCTCTTTGTCTAAATTTGTGTTTTTAAGGAAAAGCTAATTAATGCATCCCACCACGTGCTCCAACCAAATATCAATTCATCTGGCATTACACCCCCCCGAACTACCATTGAGATGTATTCCACTATTGTGATATTTATTTAATTTGTAAAACTAAAGAGTGTAAATTGAGTATGTGATAAATAAATGTTTGTTCCTTTACTATTAACCTTAATTTTTAGTTTGTTAACTTAGTATCCCGTTAAGCACAGAAATAGGTGGGTTTTGCGGCCACCAACGCAATGTACACAGCAGTAAGTTTTAGAACAGATTACATGTATAATTAATATACTAATAAATAATTAATTTAATGTAAAATGCATTTTTGACAATATTAATTTTAATCAACAAAATTAATAATCGGCACAAGTAGTATAAAAATTACTGAATCTTTTTAACTCAAAATTATTTAGCTCTGGAGTCTGGAATAAAACTGATATGAATGAAATATTCCTTGATTTTACATAGAGAAGCAGATTATTTTAAAGCAGTGCTTTTTTGATAAAGTTTTAAGCATAGAGTAAGAAAATACTTTTATCTTCATGGTTTCAAGTTTTTTAAGTAAAATAAATTATTATAGTACTGTGATGAATGAAAGGAGTGGAATAAAAGTGGATGAATGAAATAGTTTCTGCTTTCAAATAGAGAGCCAAGCGATTTATATTTCGATGACGTCATTTGAATAAAGCTTATTTTTCTCGATGAAGTTTGAAGTTTTCAAATATAATAAATGATTGCAGTATCGTGATCATTTTAAAAATATTACCGCTGAATGTATCGCATTTTAGAGATGTTTAAATAAAATGGCATTGCAGTTGGTAAGTGTTTCATAATCCATGCTTTATGCATGGTTGATCTTCTTTTTTTTTCCTGATATCATTTTAATTTTCTTTTTAAATATGATATTAGTTGAAAATCATTATAAATTGCTCCAACGCCCACTGAATCGAGTGTATTGCATTTCTTTAATCGACTTAAGTTTGATTCGATTTCTTGAATCGAACTCAATAGCTATATATGGCAGCAGACCAACCTGAAAACTATTTCCATTCAAATTTTTTTGAATCTCGTGTCTTTTGGCGCTTATTGTACGTCACTTCATCTATTGAAATGGCATCTTATAATAACAGTAATGAAGCTAATGTTAATCAAGTGCCTGAAACTGGTGAAAATGAAGTGACTAGTGTTTCCAATAAGGAGTTATTTCAAAACGCACTAGGCGAATATGAAGTATTAGCCCGTAATCTCAGAAATTTCGCACCGGTATTGAAGCGATTGCGTTCCTTGCTGTCAACATGCGTTTACCTATCACGAAAAAGGAACGCCAAATCCAAAAAGAAGGTGTCAGAACTCGCAAAAGAGTTAGATAATTTATATGTCCAGTTAAGACAATGTGCGATTTCTCCGGCCGTGATATCCGAGGGAATACATGCAGTTAAATTCCTAATGGAATTCGACGAAATTAATTCTGATGTTTATGATTACACCAACATGATGAAATGTATCAAAGTGAACATTAGTGAAATAATACACAATCTTTCTGAATGGAATATGCAAAGTTCATCTTTTGACAATGTGAACAATTTCTTACTTCATTATTATGAAGCATTTTTAGCTTCTTAAGCCAATTTTAAGTATTGTGTTTATTTTGTTCTCTTATGTACTCTTAATATTTTTTTTTTATTACTTTTAATAATATTACTATTTGTATAACAGTTTTAATATTCTTATAATATAAAAATTAATGTCTATTTTGTATCATTTTGCAATTAGCTAAGATTTATTTTTAATGCATAAGAAAGCAATTATCGACCACCATGTGTGTATGTATATATGTATATGTATGCGTGTATGTATGTTTGTGTATGTATACGCGAGTCTCTGAAAGTGATATCTCATTAACCAAATAGATCGTTTAGAAAAAATTTTTAAACTAATATTCAGCCAATGAATTCTGGAAATCTATTGATTTTACCCACGTTGGATCGCACGTAACCTTCAAATCGAATAATTTCATGGCGTCCATGGACACCAATGTCTGAAAAGGAGGATAGAACTGTTTGGGATAGGGTATGTCAAATACCTGTCTTTTTGAGAGGTTCTTCGTTTTGAATTGGCGCTGCCCCACCCGTAAGCAAAAGGTTAATAAAATCATATTTTCGACAAAACAAGTAAACATTGTTTATATTTTTATCAATTATGTTCGGAGATATAAGCGTCCATAATGTTTACATTTTTCGTAACGCTCCGATTTCTACCAGAGATACCCCCACCATAGATGCTATTCACATCAAAAATTAACTTTTATTGATTTTTACTAAGTACTTTATAAAATAATGCTTATCTTTTTGTACAGTCTTTAATTTAAGTTTATATGGTGTTTGTTCGTTAGCTAACGCAATTGAAATCTTTAAGGCCCTACTGAATCAGGTTTCATTCATCACAATAACATTAAGTTTGGTCGTTGTCTTTTGTGGTGCATTTTAATTCCTTTGATTTTGAACCTTATCAAGGTAGCTCGTCCTGGGCCTCCATGTACTGGTTTTGGGAAAAATACGAAAATCGGAATAGCTAGAACGTACAAATTTAAAATGTCGTTGTCTTTACGATATATTTTAATTCTTTTCATTTTGAAGCTTATCGGGATAGCCCATATTGATCCCTCTATAGGTATATACCACCGAGGTAGTATTATACTAACTCGTTGGCATATACTCATTTTTGGGGAATAACACGATCAGAGGAGCTATAAAAGCCCAAATTTGGTATATCGTTGTAGTTAAAGCATTTTATTTATTCATTTACAAAATCGCAAACTACAGGACAAAGTCCCAGTAACAGTTTGCAAGATAAATATCTAAAATATTTACAGATAAAATGTGATTAAAATAAAATTTACAGCAAGTGATTTTTATTAGCAGATGCACAAAAAGGTCAAGATCATCGGGAAAGCTATTGTAAAGTTTATAAAAGTTATGAATGCCCAATAACTTCCAACATTAGCACTGAAATCCCTTTCAGCAAATAAACTCATAGATCTATCTGAGTACTAAGGAACGTGAAACCTGATCTCATTAAAGATAGGAACGCCGTTTATTTTGTCACTGAACACTACTGCCGTTGAACACTACTGAAGATGGAAAACTAAATGCAATCTCTTCTGTTCTATAAGCTAACATTAAACTTATTTCGAAGATATATGGTAGATAAAGCTTTACAGCAAGTACCGATATTCCTATAATACAAATACTTTAAAACTTTCAATATTTTTAACATGAAGTTACTTGCATTTTAATACATACCTATGAGTAACATGCATTTAAATACATACATGTAAGTAACATGCATTTTAATATATTCATTTTCCATTCAAGTTTATTTGAAAATAGAAAAAGAGGAAACTTCAGAAAGTATGCTTTCTGTTTTTATTTATTATTCACTTTGATAATGAATGTGTTGGGATACAAGTCAAGTTTCGACGGAAGAGCACGTTTCAAGCATCCCTGAACTCGAATTGAACGTCTTTAACTTGACTTATGTGTGTGTGCATAATCATCCAAAATGTTTACATTTTTCGAAACGCTCCAATTTCAGGCAGAGCCCAACCATAGACAATATTCACATCAAAAATCTAAAGATTTCCTTCGACCATCGATGCAGGATCTCAATGGCATTTACCAATTTTTCAAGCAGAACACGATGTAATATCTCACTTTAACTCAATCGAACGTCTTTGGCGTGATGTATGTGTGCATGTTAGTGTGTGTGTCCTTGAGTCTATGGATGCGATGTCTCACAAACAAGTGGAGCGTTTCGAAAATAATTTTGTACGATTATTGCAATCAGGGAATATTGGCCTTCTCTTAGCTTTAAACAGAATCGAATGATAGGATGATCTCCCAATTTCCGATTAAAATTTTGAAAAAAATCGTTATAAAATCAAGAACTTCGATACTGATAAGTCATCATTCCATAAGTAATTTTTCATTGAAAGACGAATGACACAAACTTCAGAACACTAGCGTAAACCGTTCTCAAAATGTTCTATCTCTTTTAAATACAGCTATAAAAATTTTATATGAAATTTGAAAGCATCGATTAATAAGTTTATTTTCCATGTGCAATATTATGTGATCGATCTCTCAACGTCATTCTCGGGGATCTAATTCGTTCCATTAGTGAGGGAAGATACTTTGTGCAATTTGTTTTTAATATGTTGACGCAAAGAAGCTAATAGTCATTTTCACTTTCGCACACTATAAAACATTTGCAAACATGTTATCGAAAGTTTCAGGGGAATCAGCTGTCAGTAATGAGGAGTAAGATTCCGCATAGTTATGATAATATATATATATATAAATACAAAATTAACACTTCGACAGACGATAATTAGCTGAATGTTTCAGAAATGAAGCTGAAATTTTCATGAACGTCTGTAATTGTGGCTTTTCTCATCAGTTTGCCGAAATTATCAGCAAATTAGCTGCAAAAATGAGCAAAAGTTGAAGAATGTTTTACAGTGCCGTATTAAGAAAGTATTGGTTTCACAAAAATTTTCGATTTCGATATTTTTATGCCAATATGCTTTAAACCCTCTGAACACATTTCGACTATTTTTGGAATAATATCCCGTTGCCTGTCTCTGGTCGATTTCTTGTGTACGCGATAGCAGCCACAAATATCAATGGATTTTCGCGAAACTTTTCGTCTGGCTTTGCTATCAAAAAATCTAGAAATAAATAGAATTTTTATTTTAATTCAAGCGAAAACTTTGAAATTTTATATTTTTTTTAACATCACGACATAGGACAGCATTTGACTTAATCATGCCTAAAAGGGGTTTATGGCTCAATGATCACGCAACTTTATAGTTTCAATCATTGTTGTGACAAATAGCCGCGATACAATTCTTTTTTGTTCGTGACGTCATTAGCCTCCCTTGGAGGGAAAGTTATCCCCCCCTCCCTCGGGGAGTATGGTATCAATCGAAAGATTCTTTCAAACCGTTTAAAGTGAAGGGTAACACGCTGTAGTTGTCATCGACCTACAATACTGATTTTTCAATTTTTTTTTTCTGGTAAAATTTGAACAAAAAAATGAATTCTGGAATGATAAAGTCAAGTTGAGCTCCACTCCAGTTAATTTTCATGGAATTTTCGTTAAATTCCAATTACATTTTGATGAGAAATATATTCGTGTCATTTAGTTATGCATTTCGGACTAATAAGATGCCCAAAGCGTCTAATTTCAATTGACGTGATCTTAATTCCACGACAGAAATAGTGTGCCGTGCGTCGTGTACACCCTTATTTCGTTGTGAAAGACTTAAAGTCATTGAATTATGTAGGGGATATCATGGGTTGTCCACACAATTCCTTTTCGTGTATTCATTTCATAGGCCATTGCATCCTATCTCGATATATTAAAAATTAATGGGCGTGTGGCTCAATTCGACCTTTTCTTTTCACATTCTTCTTTTCAAATTTCCTTTTTCTTTTCAAATTTTACAAGAATTTATTTTAAAAAATCTGTCTCATAGGTCCAAATGATTACAATTATAGCGTGTTACCTTTCACTTGGGCACAAAAATATATCGGGCTTGAAAAATGTATTTCGATTGAAATTATACTTGATCATGTACACCCCGGGAGCGGGGAAACTACCCCCGTCACGAACAAAATAAAATTGTATCGCTGCTATTTTTCACAACAGTGATTGAAACTATAAAGTCTCGTATCATTGAGCCATAAATAAACTATTTTAGGCATTATTCCAAATTTTCTCCTATATCTATCATGTTAAAAAAATATATAATTTCAAATAGATTTTGAAGTTTCCGCTCGAATTTAAAATATTCTATGTAGTTCTAGAATTTTTGATAACAAAGCCGAGTATAAAGTCTCATCCATTTATATTTGTGGCCGATATCGTGTACTCAAGAAATCGAGCACAGGCATACAGACATACATACAGACGGACATAACTCCGGAAATAGTCATAACGTGTTCAGGAAGTCTTAAAACATATATTAGCATCAAAATATCGAAATCCAAAATTGTCGTTAAAACAATACTTTCTCAATACTACGTTTGAGAAAGTAAAAAGCAACCACCACCACCGCACTTTCACAAATTTCGCATACCACCAGTTTCTCCGTTTAGTTTCGCAAAATCTACTCTACAGCATACAAAAGTGGGGAATTTGGTACATTTGTAAAGGACTGTCTGAGGCAAAACTGTGAAATAAGCCATTTTCAGAGTTAAACTTTAGTTAATAATGTATTTAATGTCAAAGAAAGAGAATTTGAGTTGCGAGTTCGCATCCTGGATAGACCAGAGTTAGAAAGACCACGAATATTTGCAGGCATGTACCCACATAGTTGAACTTTTGCAAGACGGAGATTTCTTTCTTAAATATTAATATAGATTATGAGTTAATCTATTTTTTACGTACGTCTGAAATGAAAAGTTTACTTCCGTATATAAAAAATTGAAGTGTTCGAGCCGAATAGGAACACGAGGGCGGTCTTGAGCGCTGGCTAAGTTAAAAGAGCTAGCGAAGCGAGCTTCGGAGGGACGCAGGCACGTAACCAGGGGCTCTACCACCAACACATCGTAAATCTACCCGGGTTCGAAATAACCGGTTATTCCGCACGTGAATCAAATTTTACGAAATGTGGTACCACGAAGTCTTATTTGGGTGCCTAAAGTTGTGCGAAGGTTCGTAAAAACCCCTTGATAATTTCACCCTCTAAGGAGGCCGTGAAACCTGAAATAAGGTACGTAATAGCAGTATTCAAGATGGCGGTCTTGTATTTGCGAGTGATCGTTTTTGAAAGGAAGAAAAATTCAACCACAGAAGTTAAATTAATTATGCTAATTGACAATGAATTTGTTTCATTGTTCAGGTTAAATTACCACCAAGTTGCCGACTAAATTTGTATCAAATGCTTCGATAATAATTTCCTTGGAATATGTAAAACGACGATCTTGAGAAATTTTATAAGCACCAATTTTTCATCAAATCTGAAAATTTTGTTCCACATATATTAAAATACAAGCTTATTTATTTACTTCAAAGGATCTGCCCTTTCAATTTTCAAAATATTTCTTTTTTTTTTCTAATTGGAAGTTCGTATAATTATTTAGATTTCAGCTATGTTAACGTTATCGAACTCAACTATCTCTCTTTCACGAATCGTTAAATAAACATCTGACAGAATTTTAAAAATAAAACCTGTATTTTTTCTATACAATTTTTTCCCCCAAAACTATATTAAAACAACTTCAAAATATATTCTGCTTTTAAAAGAACATCCTGAAATAGCACTATAAGGTTTAGAGCATGTAATTTCTTATTACACTCAACATGGCATAGCACTCTTGCTTAGGCGGTAGGAGAGACGCTCAGCAATCGAGAGGTCTCCGGTTCGAATCAGAGTGGGTTTCATTTTTAAAACTTGTGCTGCAATCTGTTACTAAAATATTCAGATGAAATGTTTTGTAATAACGTGCAGAGCTTTCTGTTTAAAGTTTTATCCTCAAATTACCTAACTTGAATAAATTATTAAGTTTACGTTTTCGTAAAATTTATTTTGAAGTTAATTTGAAAATTTTTTATACTTTAGTTAAGTATACTTTATACCAACCAAAGATGAAATATACGTTTTCTACTTATACTTTATACCAACCAAAGATGAAATATACATTTTCTACTATGACAGATGATGTTTACTTTAAAATTAATTTTCCTGTAGTCCGTAGAGAGCTAGCTCATCATTGACACACGCAGATGTAAAATTTTGTTCAGGTTCAATTATTTAAGAAAAAGAAAATAACATTTTGCTAAATATATTTCATTTTTTTTAATATTATAACTTTACTTATTTGTGTTTTACTTTTGTAAATGATTTTCGCTTCTTTATGTTGTTTATACTTGAGAAGAAAACTATAAGATTTTCCCTAAGCATTTTACATGAATTTCATCATATTTTGTGAAAGGACCCCCCCCCCCCCCTCCAATACTTTTCAAATACTAAAAGCAAGTACAAGATATATATTTTACTACTCATCACATTTTCAAAAAAAATTTGTATTTTTTACATTTGTAAAAGTAAGTACAGCACAAATAAAAGGAATATACAGTAAAAACTCTGATATTTAAAATGTATTTCTTAAATATGAAAGAATTGCAACTGCTTAACAAAAACTGTTAAAATATTCTTAATTTGCTTTTCTGTGGCACTGATATCAAAACTAAACCATAATATATTAATCCTAGTTTAACTTTTAGATACGCAAACTGTGAATAATAACTTTAGATAATATAATCCTTTTTGGGACTTGGAAAACAAGTATATTATAGTTTTTTCGAAAATTGATATCAAAAGCATTTAGTACATTTAACATTTAGTAATTCATATAAAAAATTAATTTCTTTTCAAACTTTTTGTTTATTTATAATAAAGGCAATTATGAATAATGTTATTGTCAATCGAAATCACACAGTTCTATTAATCAAAGTATTCTTCATCTGCAAAAAAAAGTATTTTTCATCGGTGAAAGAAAAGTGTTTATAAAGCACTATGTTAACTCCTTTCGTATTTAACTATTGACTTCAATTGGTCCAGAGAGGTTCCGCCTTAACTCCACCCCCCTGTCCATCAAAGTGTAACGAAACCGAATTCCGACGACTTCATAGTACGGTTATCGCAGACTTTCGTAAATGACGAGGTGGAATAATATGGATTTCCGAACGGTGAGAAAATAATTCCGGGCAGTTGGTGGTAGGGCCCCTGGTGGTGGTGGTTGGTGTGTGTGTGCGTGTGGGGGAGGGGGATCCGGGGGTCCAGCCCCCTCACCAACCCCAACAAATATCCTCGGCCACCCCAGTGGCCCCTAGAAATATTAATTTCACATAAACTGAAAGTCGACATCAGTTATACATATGTAAAAAAAATAAAAATCCGATTATTCAGGAATTTTAAAGTCACAATTTTTTAATATAACAAATTTCTCGTTTTTCCTACTTTCTAATCGTTCTGAGAGGTTCATCCTTGTCAGATTTTTTAAAAATATCCAGTCTGAGGAAATTGTAGGGGAATGATAAGGATTTGATTGTTTCACTATGCACAAACTTTATACAGTACTAATTCTCTGAAACTGTACTGTTACTACTGAACGATATATTTCTTGAAGTCCTTCAGCTCATATTTGAAGTGGGTAAAGAAAGGGTTAGTGAGGTGCTATATGAGGGTTATTTGGGTGTTATGCTCAGCTACAGATCAGCTTGAAAGATTAAAACCCAAATTATACAGAAGTTTGGCCCCAAGGCTTAGTTGACTTTTGAGGTCCTCATACGAAATTTCTTTTAATCTACGTGCACGTCAACAGTTAGTAAATGTTTAAAGTAAATAAAGAATGTTATAACTCAACATATAAATGACGAACATCTTTGCCATGTAAATTTAACTCAAAATAGGGATTATAGCAGTGACATCTTGCACTGATACTTTTACAGAATTTTCTACGACTGATTGTATCGATAAAAATATTCATTTTGATACATCGTTTGTGTCAAAATATACATATGCAACAAAATATTAACATTTTAAATTGAGATTTCGAATTTTAGATTCCATTTGTATAAATACTACTACAATTTATTTATTCTTTTTCTTGATGCAGACATCTCTTGCTGTACTGTATTTACTTCCAAATATCGCATGAGACAAAAATGTATGGCTTTAGGGTATATTTCAGGACTCTAGGAATATGGCTGATGAATGCTAATATTGTACTTACTTGGGGTCGCGTGGGATAGTCCAGTGGTTAAGGCACTCGTACGACTCCCGGCACTGTCCAAACTGTACCCCGTGTTCACATGGAGTACGGGCACGTCAAATATGTGGGTTCGTAAATCCTTCCGCGAGGTTGTTGGTAGGGGAAAGAGGGTTCGACACCTGTCAATACCGCCCCACTGGGTCTAAATTGGATGGCACTATCATGGCTGTTCAATCAGATACCTTACACTTTCGGGTAGGAAACAACAGATAGGAATGAACAAACAACATACATGGGGTCATCTGATAACTGTGTTCCGCAATTTTAGGTAATCAGTAAAAAAATTTCGTAAATGCGGATTCAGTAGTTACGATGCGGACTACTGAAATAGTGCAAATCAATCCACAAGGTAATGATTCGATCTTATATTTAAACGATTTTGACAGTATGCGTGAGCAAGTTTTTCATAGTTTCCCTAGCGTGTTACGGAAATGTCCAGTTTTATCTAGTCTTTTACTATAGGTATGCCTTGTTGACTGAAGGACCCTGCATGGACCTAACATAATCAATCTCCCTCTCGCTCTTTTCTTTGTCGAACACTCTTTTATATTCTCATTTCATTATTACTTTCCTTATATACATAATGTATAAGGAAAGTATTGTGACGGGGTCGAAAATTCGAATTCGAGTTTTCGACGGGAGAGCACGTTTCAAGCATCCCTGATCACGAATCAAACATTTTTGAAGTGATGTCTCTGTGTGTGTGTGGGTGTGTGTGTGTGAAAGTATGTGTGTGTGTGTGTGCGTGTGTGTGTGTGTCAGTGAGTCAGTGGAGACGATAACTGACGAACGAATGGATCGATTCGAACAAAATTTGGTACAAAAATCACAATCCGTAAACACTGTGGAAGCCTATTGTTTTTATACGCAATCGAATGTTCAGAACCCCCCTAAATTTTCGAATGAAATTTTGAAAAAATCGTCAAAAAATCAAAACCGCTAATAAAGTTGCGCAAGTAGACATTTCTTATGTCATTTTTCATTAGAAAACGATTGACATAAATTTTAGAACGCTAACATGAACTATTCTCGAGATATTGTACATTTTTCCAAAAAAATTACCAAAAAGTCATATAAAATAAAAAAAAAATATTTCCTATTGAGAAATATGTTCACTTTTCATATGTAATACCATGCGATAAATTGGGTGACATCATTTTCGTGAATCTAGCTCGTTCCATTCATGAAAAAAGATACTTTAAGTAATACTTTTGTATTTGAACACCAATAGTTATTTATCTGCTGTAAGAATAACTTATGTCTTCGTCCATAATGCTTGGCGAGATTTTGGCGACGAATTTGGCGGAATGTCGCCAACTTGGCGACTTTTTGAAATGTTGCAAAATTAACGAAAATCTCGCCAAATGGATAAAAATGACGCTAAATCAATGAAAATGACGACTAATTGTCGAAAATTCAATATCTTGAAAAGAATATTAGTATCTACTATAAGAAAAACCTATTTTTTTTACTGTAAAAGTAGTAAATTCATTATATAAGGTTGTAGTCATTATATAAGGAAAGTCATGTGTTGCCTACATCAGATTTTTATCTTTTATTTTTGATTTGCCGACAGTTGAGAATAACAACAGAAAAAGTCTTATTGCGCTCCCATTTTTTATAGCGGCATACGTGAACCAACTTAGCATTGCGTTTTTCATTCACGCTCATCCGGACAGAAGCACGCTATAAAGAGCGAAACCAATTTACAGATGCTGGTATTCAATACAATCGCACTATCGCAGCACGATCCCAGCTTTGGGATCTTCTCCCCCCCTCTCCCCCCCCCCCCCCCCCCCCGCTTTGGCAAGTTCTGTCAGTATAAGCAAAACAAGTACTGTCTTTTTGTGAACTTCTGGATATTATGCTCTAACTAGTATGAGTTTGCAACGTTTTTCAGAGTGTGTTCTGGGGTTCCGCGAAATTTCCATGGGTATTTCAGGGGTTCTGCGACATGATAGTTTCGTGTAGTTTTGCTTTATTAAAAAAAAATTGCGTAAAACGTGAACGCATAATTTCGACCACAATGAACAATTTATCATTTCAGGATTCCGCCATGAAAGCGAATTTCTGAAGGGTTCCGCGACATAAAAAATGTGAAAATCATTGTTTTAGTGCGTAATCTGCTGAATATTGCATCTTTGGCCTTTGTTTTTTCGTAATCATTTTGAACAGTTTTAATTATATATATTTGAATTAGTGAAAATCCGTAACAGACGGACTACGATTTGCAAAGTCACGCAGACCTATCTTTACAATCAATAGACTTCAGGGCCTCCATTTTTCTAACCCTTTCAATATTGTGACGAAAATTGTGAATTCCAAATCCATAAGGACTTGCCCTCTTAAACAATAAATTACACCACGTATCTCAATTACGTAAACTGCATTTTAGACCCATAAGAACTTTGCCTATGAAACATTAATTTACGAATCAGTTGCATTTTAGAGAAGCTAACATAGGATAAAGCAGACAGACAGATAGCCAGACAGGAAAAGCAAATTGCGGCCAACACGAAAATAGCAATCTTAGTCTTTTCGCGTCCTCTTATCAATTATAAGTCATGTAGATCAGTGGTGTGAAACCCCTGGATCGCGACCCTATTTGGGGTCGCTAGGGCTTGATAAAGAATTAACGAAATTTCCTTATGAAAGACATAATTATTCCAAACCTTCCAGACGACCGCGAAAATACGAAAAGGAGGTTAAAAAAGATGCAGCCTTTGTAATTTTGTACTCTGTCTGTGTTTTGACTCATATTCACTGGCACCGATAGAATTTTGGACTCCTGTGCAAAAAATGCGCAGTTGTTCCTCTACTACGTCCTGTTTAACAAGCTATTGGCCTTTTTTATAAACTGTTTATAAGGCATAGACCTCTCGAGCTCTTATTCATTCCTTTGTCCTCCTCCATCAGCGGCCATGGTGTGTATTAAACTAATCATATCACCCATTAAATAAGAAAGTGGAATGCAAGCATGCAAATATATATGTGTGCGCTCCATAAACAAACAAATACTCTCTAAAACTGTGTCCCAACGAGAAAGTACTTGGTGACGGTTCTTGAATTTTGGTTTTCCATTTAGAAGAAACATCTTTTATTAGTCAAAATAGTACTGCAATATTTACTTTATTTAGCGTCAACATGCTTATGCGAAACTATTTTTTTTGTTTTCACCATGGCCATGTCCAGAAGTCAACCCCGGTCGCCCCGGTCGGACAATTCAGTCAGCATTAGCCAATTGAATTCCCAGAAAGGATCCATCTTGTGACGTTTCAATCGCCTCGGTCGTCAATTCTAAACATGGCCATGATAAAAACCAAAAATTTATCTGTACTAGAAGTGGAAGTTGATCTCAGAGTTACGATCTCTAATATGCGAGTAAATCCCAGCATACTTCCAAACTTTCAAGCTCAAATTTCACATTCAGACTCTCAAATACTGTGTGTATTTTTTTTTTCTTTTAGTAATGCTTTTGTTTTCAATATATAAATATATAGATCTAAGGTCAACTTTCCAATTAGGACTGTCATGTAATTTGTGTATATTTTTATTAATAGTATTTTCTTGTTACAAACTATCCTACTAAGTCTTGTTAGACGAAACATTTTGACTTTAATTGATAAATTTAACTAATATTAGCGAACGTAAAATGAACGATTTTTAAAAACGCATATTTGATTAAAATTTTTGATCGTATTTTTATTTACATGGTGGCACGGAGTCTCCTAAATAGGATAATACTTCAGTGGTGTCTCACCAACGAAAATGATTCTCGCCACTGATGTAGATGGTATTTTTTATTTGAAATTCAATAAAATAAATGGAGGGAGGGAGTAAAGTGACCCAGTTTCTTACATTTGAGTTGGACGTAATTTGCTATTAGCTGTTTTGCCTTCCAAGGACGTTGATAACTCTTCGGAAACATAACTGATTGTTTCGAAATTCAAATATATAATGTAGCTGACTGTTCTAAGCCCAGTTATTGAATGTTATTAAATGTTGTCTAAAAAAAACTGAATGTCCCCCCCCCTCCACACCAAATTTTTCAACGATCACTCCTCTAAAACTATTTGAGGCGATTTATACTACTCCTATTTTGTGAAATTTGACATAGATTGATATTTTACAAGCTCTGTTCGTTGCTGATAGTGATCGGATTGAAATTGCGCTTATACATATATATTCTTTTCTGAAGCGTAACCTTCTTTTTTTTTAAATATAAATTTTAAATTAATGTTTTTCAGGCCGAGTTCTTTGCTTAACACGGTTAGATAAAAATTGCGTATGTTGTACTCCCCCACACTGCTACACTGTACATTATTAAAATGGTATTTGGTTTAAAAAAAATCCCATAATATTGTGTAAATATATTGGGTGTTTTAATGTTCTACAGCGGATATCTTGGACGTGAGTGGTTGGAATGAAATTGTGCTAGACGTGTAGTTACAATCGTTGCACAGATAGACGTTTAAAGATTTTTATCTCCTCAAATGGAACTACTTTTTATTAATTGACCATTTGTGATGTACACTGTACAAAAATTTTATGTACCCATAAAATAGTTGAGCTACAACGGTGAAATTCGGCATACAAATGTTGTTTTAAGAGTTATAATACAAATGATGAAACGATCACCGCCAATGTTGTTATAGGAATGCGCATGAGTAAGACGCGTCGGACAGCATTCCAAACGACCACTGTTCTCTCTCACGGGCAATAGAACTGGATTTTCCGCTTTGATACTGCAAGTTGTGTACAAATATGCCATTAATATCTTAGCAAAACTAATATTGTATAGTGTAAATTTCCATTATGCTATTTACTATTAATTGATAGCATAAGTAAATATTATAATATATAGTGCCCCCACCCCCCTGCCACACACACACAAAAGTGGAATTCGGCCTTGCGTCCCATCTACTTTAAACCACGACCTAGTTGCAAGTGGCTTTCAATTAATTTTCCTTTGCATGAACTAAGGGCACAGGAATTACATTGAAGAGCAGATGCATTCTGAGTGAAATACTATGTTCGCTTTCAATGTATGTAGGTACAGCTAAATGTGCCACAAAAAGGTATAATTACACTCAAGATTTACATAAAATGACGGTATAAATTAAAATAAACAGCATACAGCAACTTTTACAATGGGCAAACACTGTCTATAAGACGAAGATATAAAGCTGTGACAGACCTTTTTGTAACTACCCAATGAATGCCAGGCGTTCTACGGCCTACACAAAACACGGAATATAGGCCCGTGAATATATATATATATATATATATATATATATATATATATATATATATATATATATATATATATAAATATATATATATATCCATATTTGTATGTATGTATACGGGGTGTCCCAAAAATATTGAAACGCGCTTTAATTATTTACCTGTTGGAGCTAAGTGGGAATATAAATTGCGAAAATGTTGAAAGTAAGATAGGAAATAAGACTACGTTAATGAAATAGTCCTCCCATTAATTTTAAAAATGTTACACTTTTTAAATTTTTATATGACCCCCTTAGACAAATTTGAGCAATCAGAAATTTTTTATTTTTAATGCAACAAGATCATTAAAAAAAAACCGTATATCTGTATCTTTAAAACTGAAAGAGTTATATTTAATTGAAAATTGAACATTGTAAAAGGGGACCATATATCAAATTAAAAATGTAAATTTGTGACATATCATAAAAAAGATAAAACTGGATGAAGAGACATTTTTGGACAACATAGGAGACATTTTTACGAATTCCGCGTATAGGCTCACGATGCAATCACGGATTCTTAAGTACTTTTCGATAACAAAGTACTTTTTCAAAAATTAGGTACTTTTATGTACATTTTTTTATCTAAACAATTTCCATCGTCAATTTGTTTAGGATCCGATCCCTATTTTCACTAATGAAACAGCCTTTCACATGGTATGGAAAAATGTGGTCAGATTTTTTCCTTTATCATAATTCAGTTGGTTTAAAGATACAGATATGCGGTTTTTTTAATAATCTTGTTGCATTAAAAATAAAAATTTTCAGAATGACCAAATCTGTCAAAGGGGGTCGTATAAAAATTTGATAAGTGTAACTTTTTGAAAATTAATGGAAGGACTATTTCATTAACGTAGTCTTATTTCCTACCTTACTTTCAACATTTTTGCATTTTACATTGCTCACTTATCTCCAACAGGTAAAGAATTAAAATGCGTTTCAATCTTTTTGGGATTTTTTCTAAACCGGCTTTTTCATCTTTCTTGTTACAATATATTTTTTTTCTAATTTTCAACCTGTTTTTTGCATTATATTTTATCATGGGTGGTTTAAACTAAAAAAAAAAAAAAAAACCAGTAGCAGCGATTATTTTGGGGAAATTAAATAAAAAATGCAAATTTTTACTTTCCCTGCAATACATGGTAATGTATAAGGAAAGTATTGGAATCATGCCGAAAATCGCAACTCGAGTTTCCGACTGATCTACACGTTTCGAGACCTCTAGAATATGAGAAAAACTATATTTAGCGTGACGTGTGTGTCTGTCTGTGCAATGAATGTATCCACTCTAACTAAAAAACTAATGGACCGAATTTCATAAAATTTGGTATGCAAGTCACTTGTGTGAAACTCTGGTGCTGATTAGTTTTGGGTAGAATTCGTAAAAACAGAACCCACCTTTTTTTGAGAAATGGCCGTAAAAATTGTCAAAATCAACAAAAAAAAAAAAAAAGAAAAAAAGACTACGTATGCTGAAATGTACCTATAAAATTCTTGTTTTATACACAATTTTTGACGAGGTAAATAATATAACACACTCCATTATACTTTAAGCCAATCGTTCTCAAGATAATTGAGATTTCTTGCACTTTTGTTACGCCGCTTTCGGAAAAATGTCCAATTTCCAAATAGAAACAAAAATTGAATTAAAAATGCAAATTTAGTGTTATTTGGTGCAATTAAACTCAATCTATTGAATTGTTAAAGAAATAAAGGAAATATGAATTTGAGACTGCAAGGAACGTCATGTGCTGCTCACATCAGATTTTCACTTTCCCTGCAATACATGGTAATGTATAGGGAAAGTATTGGAATCATGCCGAAAATCGAAACTCGAGTTTTCGACGGATCTACACGTTTTGGGACCTCTGGAATACGAAAAAACTATTTTTAGCGTGACGTTTGTGTGTTTGTGTCTGTCTGACTGTGTGACTGTCTGTGCAATGTATGTATCCACTCTAACATAAAACCTAATAGATCAAATTTCATAAAATTTGGTAGATAAGTCACTTGGGTGCGATCCTGGTGCTTATTAGTTTTTGGTACGATTCGGAAAAAAGGAACCCACTTTTTTTTTGCGAAATTGCCCAAAAAATATCATGTATTCACTCTAGTTGAAATACTAATTGACCAAATTTCACAAAATTTGGTAGATAAATTACTTGTGGGACACTCTGGTGCTGATTAGATTTTGGGTACGATTCGGAAAAGAACAACCTGCCTTTTCTTACGAAATGGCCCCTCAAAAATCGCAAAAATCTAAAAAAAAGTCTATGTATGTTCAAATGTATCAATTAAAAGCTTATTTTATACGTAATTTTTGACGAGGAAAAGAATAAGAACATTTATTTTACTCTAGGATTAACCGTTCTCGAGATATTTGCGATTTTTCGCATTTTTGTTATGCCGCCATTGGAAAAACGTCCACTTACCAAACAAAAACAGAAATTGAATTAAAAAAGCAAATTTAGTGTTATTTTGTGCAATAAAACTCAATTTAATGAATTATTAAAGAAATAAAGAAAAATGAATTTGAGTCTGCA
>OX578149.1:116807443-116864943 GCA_951213105.1 Amaurobius ferox | reverse complement strand
GAGCTGCTCTGCATGCCGAGTTCGCGCGTGTGTGTGTGTTCTGCTCGTCCATGGGAAGTAGGTAGCATCGATAATTATAGCCTGCAATCTTGTGAGTATATACAGGGTGTATATAAACTGATTTGACAAAATAAGAGGGGTGATAGTACCCATCAAGACGAACAATATTTACAATGGAACCTAGGGTCGCATTCCACTCTGCGTGTCAGAAAAGCTTAAAGTTAAAGTTGAACTTTCTAATGAAAATCAGGAGAATTAACGTAATCATAAGTTGCACAATTTTATTTATTTACACCAGAGAAAGACTCAAAGTAGATGCTCAAAGTGACGGCCAAGGGTGCCGTTGCACAATTCACACCAGCGAACGAACGACCGGCGCACCCTCTCGAAGACACCTGGTGTCGTGTTTATCCTGTCCGCTGCAACAACGATTCTCGCTAACGAGATTTACTACGGAGTCCACAGGCGTCTCGTACACCAATGATTTTATGTGCTCCCAGAAGAAGAAGTCCAGTGGATTGAGGTCCGGTGAACGTGGAGGCCAAGCCACAGGTCCACTACATCCAATCTATCGTCCGGAAATTTTTGGCATTCAAGAAGTGTCGGATGACTAGAAGTGACGCTGATGTTCTGGAGATGTGATACTTCTCCGGCACGACAAGCTATGTCGTCCGAAGTGGCTACTTGTGCTTGGCGATTTGGGGCGTGACCGGAATTGTACTTTGATTTTTTTAATTTGGTTTGGGTTGAGCCGGACATATTTAATATTTGAAAATTTTATAGATTAAGTTAAATTAGTTTAGTGATTTCAGCTACTTAAAAAGCTTGTTGGGCGTGTTTCGAAGTTACTCTTTTCTGCCACTCAGAGTGGAATGCGACCCTAGGTTCCATACTAAATATTGTTCGTCTTGATGGATACTATCACCCCTCTTATTTTGTCAAAACAGTTTATATATACCCTGTATATTGTGTCGTAGTTTGATCAGCATAGGTTCAGATCGAAAGTCAGTTTAGTAATAAGTTAAGTTTGAAGTTTATTGTAGATTACTATGTCTTCGCACTTATGCGCTCGTCAGCATGGAATAGCCGATATCTGTATTAGCAGCAAGGAACTTGCTATAAGCCACAAGTTTTGCGATTTTCTGTGGGAATTGACAATTTGAGTTCTTCCATGTGGTGGACATAAAATTCATTTAGAAATTTTTACGCATCTTATAGTCTGATTTTGTGTTTATGAACGACGGATATATTTACTAACAACAACTCAAATTGAATCGCACTTCATCTGTGTTTATTATGTTTCTTGAATTTATGCCCTCTCTAGGTTAATGTGCAATGAGCAAACAATATCTTCATCGGGGCACTTTGAGTTCAGGGCCCTGATATGGTGCATCACCTTCACCACTGAACTTCTGCACCAGGAAATCAAAATCTTTTGTTCCCGCATCCAAATTCATAAAAGAAAAATCGAATTCTACTTCCCCAGATGGATACATTGTTACTTCTCTAAGAGTGTTTGCTTTTTTTTCGTTAGGAGATGTGTTGTGCAAATACAGATTCACGCGGTTCATTGTTCTTTCTCCATGGTCCGTAAAATCGGATTCGGAAGGTATGTAAAATGGACTACTATCGTCTGCTAACCCACAAAGATATTATTTTAATGTCAGGGTTAAGGAAGTCTTCGAATCTATATTTGGTGTTGGATAGAGGCCTGCACGGACTTGGGCCCAGGTCTTTGGCGATTTGGGGCGTGACCGGAATTGTACTTTGATTTTTTTAATTTGGTTTGGGTTGAGCCGGACATATTTAATATTTGAAAATTTTATAGATGAAGTTAAATTATGTTAGTGATTTCAGCTACTTAAAAACAAATGTTAACATAAAGCTATTTTTACCATAATTCCGAGCACAAAAATTACACATATTCGCGTTAGCGACAAATTTGGATAAACATTTTTTATGCTGGGCCGGGCTGGGATAAGACTTCAGGCCAGGCCTCGGAATCTACATAAGAAAATTTCTTTGGACTCAAACCACGTTCCAGGCACTGATACTGTCCGGTCTGATAGGGTAGAAATCTGAAATTTCTGTCCGTGAAGACCTTTAATACTGGATGGATTTATATCTATATAAATAAAATTTAAAATATGTTTGCCTGTTCATCATCACAGGACAATGACTGTACCTAATTTCATTAAATTTTGATGGGTTGTCTTGGTATGGTCCCACTTAAATTTTAGGCGTTCGTCTCTGTTCTGCTATCTTTCTGTCTTCGTATCCTTTTGACCATTTCCTCACTTTAAGCTTGATCTAATCCCCTAGTAGCATTTAATATTGGACCAATATTGCATATATTGGCATTACATTGGAAATATTTTCAATGTAATCCCAAACTATCGGGCAAATATTGGGGTTACATTGGACTCCAATATTGGCTAAATATTTTCATTACAATATTATGCCAATGTTGGTGTTACATTGGAAATATTTCTAATGAAACGCCAATATTGTCCTAATATTTTGAGCCAATATTGGGCCAATTTCGTCAACATGTCCACTTTTTACTTTCCCTACCTTCCATGATAATGTATAGGGAAAGTATTGGAATCATGTCGAAAATCGCAAGTCGAGTTTTCGGCGGATCTACACGTTTCGAGACATCTAGAATGCGAAAACACTATTTTTAGCGTGACGTCTGTGTGTGTGTCTGTCTGTCTGTGTGTCTGTCTGTCTGTCTGAGTGTCTGTGCAATGTATGTATCCACTGTAACTCAAAAACTAATGCACCGAATTTCATAAAATTTGGTAGATAAGTCACTTGGATGCGACCCTGCTGCTGATTAGTTTTTGGTACGATTCGTAAAAACGTAACCCGCCTCTTTTTGCGAAATGGTCCGTAAAGATTTCATTTATCCGCTCTAGCTAAAACACTAATTTGCCAAATTTCACAAAATTTGGTAGATAAGTTACTTGATGGATACTCTGGTGCTTATTAGAATTTGGCACGATTCGGAAAAGAAGAACCCGTCTTTTTTTACGAAATGACCCGCAAAAATTTCATGTATCCACCATAGCTAAAATACTAATTGACCAAATTCCACAATATATGGTAGATAAGTTTTCTTGTGGAACACTGTGGTGCTGATTAGGTTTTGGTACGATTCGGAAAATAACAACCTACCTTTTTTTACGAAAGGACCCGCAAAAATCGCCAAAATCTAAAAAAAAAGACTACGTATGCTGAAATATATCCATTAAATTCTTGTTTTATACGCAATTTGTGACGAGGAAAAGAATATAACACACTCCATTATACTTTAGGACGAACCGTTCTTAAGATATTTGAGATTTCTTACATTTTTGTTACGCCGCTATCGGGAAAATGTCCAATTACCAAATAAAAACAAAAATTGAATTAAAAATTCAAATTTAGTTTTATTTGGTGCAATTAAACTCAATCTAATGAATTATTAAAGAAATAAAGAAAATATGAATTTAAGTCTGCAGGGAATGTCATGTGCTGCCCACATCAGATTTTTCATATTGATCCAATATTTGCAATATCGGCTGCCAATATTGGATTGCTAGCTACTAGGGTCATTATATGAGCCTCCAAGCAAACTGCATTCAGCTGTTATTTAAGTCTCCAAATTAATGTGACCTGATCGTTTATTGAGCCTCTCTGTAGTAACTGAAATTCAAAATCAGAAAACGTCACCCGACCGTTATTTATGCCTCTACCCGTACAACTATGGAACCTTTATAAATTAACGAAATAAAATAGTAAACACTTTAATTTGCAGACAATATAAAAGGAATGAAAATTTTGCTTCAGTTCTAATTTGCATTGCGCTAATAATTTATGTTTACAAAATTGACAGTTTAGATAAATATTTTAAGCGTTTCGCCATTGATATACATACAATGCAGGACTTTATCTCATCTCAGCACCACTTGAATTATTGTCTCAACCGATATTGGAGTTAACATTTTAACTCCTTACTTTTACCTCCATGGCTTAGAATATAACCATGCCATGGAGATAAATTTAAGGAGTTAAAACTCCCATGTATAAAATAGTGAGTTTATTTCGTTTGATTCTATACATACATAAAGTGTTATTACAATTGTAACATTATTATTTTTGTAAATGAAATAGTATGTTATGATTTTGTCTGTCTATGTATTATTTCATCACGGCAGTTCCTTCCTTTTCTAAAAATTATTAAAAAATTCCAAAACAAAAATTTCAAATATTAAAAATTCGCCGCCAATAAGGAATCGAGCTTCCTTTTACTTTCCTTATATACATAATGTATAAGGAAAGTATTGTGACGGGGTCGAAAATTCGAATTTGAGTTTTCGACGGGAGAGCACGTTTCAAGCATCCCTGATTACGAATCAAACATTTGTGAAGTGATGTGTGTATGTGAAAGTATGTGTGTGTGTGTGTGTGTGTGTGTGTGTGTGTGTGTGTGTGTGTGTGTGAAGGAGAGAGTCTGTGGAGACGATATCTCACGAACGAATGGAGCGTTTCGAATGAAATTTGGTACAAAAATTGCAATCCGTGAATACTGGAAGCCTATTGTTTTTAAACGTTATCTAATGTTCAGAATCCCACTAAATTTTCGAGTGGAATTTTGAAAAAATCATCGAAAAATCAAAACCTTTAATAAAGTTACGCAAATAGACATTTCTTATGTAATGTTTGCTTAAAAAACGATTGACGTAAACTTTAGAACGCTAACATGAACCGTTCTCGAGATATTGCACATTTTTCAAACAAATTTATCAAAAAATCCCGTAAATTAAAAAAAAATATTAACTGTTGATAAACATGTTCACTTTTCATATGTAATATCATGCAATAAGTTTGGTGACATCATTCTCCTGCATCTAGCTTGTTCCATTCGTGAGAAAAGATGCTTTGAGTAATACTTTTGTATTTGAACGCCAATAGTCATTTATCTGCTATAAGAATAACTTATTTCTCAGTCCATAACGCTTAGCGAGAATTTGGCGGAATTTCGCCAACTTGGCGACTTTTCTAAATGTTGCCACATTAACGAACATCTCGCCAAATGGATGAAAATGGCTCTAAATCAATGAAATGACGACTAATCTTTGGAAGTTCATAATCTTGGAAAGAATTATAAGTATCTACTATAAGGAAAGCCTATTTTTCTACTGTAAAAGTAGTAAATTCATTGCATTATTTAAGGAAAGTCATGTGTTGCCCACATCAGATTTTTAGTATTATATTCCGTTCGAAGAACGAGTATACAGCTCAGGTAGTAAATGTGATGAAAATTACTCATTTTAGCTTTTGAGAGAAGAAAAGATCTCTCATCTTGCATCCGGTGAGTCAGCCTGCGGTTTCCCGAATTCTTATGAAAACTTTGATCGGGATTCCAATTTCCGCGACCTTTTCAATGGTTCCGGACTACCAAGGCCACCCATTTGCCTGGTGATAAACCGGAACTTTTCATTCCTATATTGAAACAACAAACAACTTAATTTCAAGTGAGTAATTTATGCAAGTTATTATCGTTTTCAGAATGGCAACAAACATATGCACGTGTTCTACGATTTGCGTGTGTTTATGTTATCCACTTTTTAATAAAGTAAGAAATGACGTTATTTTAAAATACCTTTTTGCAATAATAACACATTATACACAATATTTTATAACATTCAATTAATTAAATCTTAAACCAGCATAAAATTTCCATATATTGACCGAAGCTTCTCCCGTAAGCATTCAATTAGGTCTAACCTACACCTATAGAGAGAGAGCTTCAACCATTATTCTCCCGTCACTTAAGGAACAGAATATGAAAACCGATTTTATGAGAATTCTGAGTCGTTTTTATAAGGTAAATAATAATATATAAAATTTATACTAAAAATATTCTTTTTGAAGATATCTTTGTCATAAGAAAATTAAACTTTTACATTTAGATCTTTTACATTATTACTTTCCTTATATACATAATGTATAAGGAAAGTATTGTGACGGGGTCGAAAATTCGAATTCGAGTTTTCGACGGGAGAGCATGTTTCAAGCATACCTGATCACGAATCGAACATTTTTGAGGTGATGACTGTGTGTGTGTGTGTGTCAGTGAGTCTTTGGAAACGATATCTCACGAACGAATCGATTCGAATGAAATTTGGTACAAAAATCACATTCCGTGAATACTGGAAGCCTACTGTTTGTAAACGCAATCGAAACTTCAGAACCCCCCTAAATTTTCGAGTGAAATTTTTGAAAAAATCATCAAAAAATCAAAACCTTTAATAAAGTTACGCAAATAGACATTTCTTATGCAATTTTTCCTTAGAAACGATTGACATAAACTTTAGAAAGCTAGCATGAACCGTTCTCGAGATAGTGCACATTTTTCAAATAAATTTATCAAAAAATCCCATAATTTGAAAAAAAAATATTAACTGTTGAGAAACATGTTCACTTTTCATATGTAATATCATGCGATAAATTTGGCGACATCATTCTCGTGGATCTAGCTCGTTCCATTCACGAGAAAAGATACTTTGAGTAATACTTTTTCAACGCCAATAGTTATCTATCTGCTATAAGAATAACTTTCTTCTCCATCCATAACGCTTGGCGAGATTTTGGTGACGAGTTTGGCGAAATGTCGTCAACTTGACGACTATTTTAAATGTTGCCAAATTAACGAAAATCTCTCCAAATGGATAAAAATGACGCTGAATTCATGAAAATGGCGACTTGTTGACGAAAATTAAATATCTTGGAAAGAATATTAGTATCTACTATAAGAATAACCTATTTTACTGTAAAAGTAGTAAATTCATTGCATTATATGAGGAAAGTCATGTGCTGCCCATGTTAGATTTTTTTTTTAAATTCTAATACTAATTGATGCTTAATAATGTGTACATGAATGGAGTGGAGATTCATATATCAAACATTTTACCTTGGAAAGGACCCCATTCGAAATATTCTACTTCAGTCCCCGTTAAATTTCAGATATAAAATGAGTAGATTCATTGTCCAAAGCGTAAAACTGAAACCGCCGGAGAGAGGCCGGAAAAATAGGGGCACACTCGTAACCTTGACCCGAAATGGCAACTCAGGTCGCGCGGTCACAGCTATTATGTCAGCTCGTTAACTGCATTCCTGCATGTATGATATTCAAATTTATGGCTAACAGCCCAGTCAAGAGCAATGATAACGACGAATAAAATTGGTATCTATATTTAGCATTATCCATTGATGGGATTCGGGTTACTTTTTATTACTTTCCCTACAATGCATGGTAATGTATAGGGAAAGTATTGGAATCGTGTCGAAAATCGTAACTCGAGTTTTCGACGGATCTACACGTTTTGGAACATCTAGAATAGAAAAAAAAAATTAGTGTGACGTGTGTGTGTGTTGTATGTATCCTCTCTAACTCAGAAACTAATTGACAAAATTTCATAAAATTTTGCAATTAACTTGTGGATTGTCCTGGTGCTGATTAAATTTTAGTACGATTCGAGGTAAAGAAACCTGCCTTATTTTACAAAATGGCCCGTATAATTCGCATGTATCCACACTAGTTTGAAAACTAATTGACCAAATTTTACAACATTTGGTAAATAAGTCACTTTGGTAAATAATCATCAGTCTCAGGGTTACCCTGGTGCTGATTAGATTTTGGTACGATTCGGATAAAATAGAACCTGCCGGGTTTTTTTTTTTTTTTTGTAAAATGGCCTGCAAAAATCACCAAAATGTAAAAAAACTACGTATGCTCAAATGTATCCATTAAATGCTTGTTTTACGCATAATTTTTTACTGTAAGAATAAGACTAACCCCATTACTCTAGCGCTAGCCGTTCTCGAGATATTTTAATTTTTTCGCATTTTTGTTAGGCCGCCTTTGAAAATACGTCCAGTTACCAAATGAAAACGTAAATTGAATTAAAAGTAAAAATTCAGTATAATTTAAATAAGTACACGTGTTAATTTTTGCAATAAAACTCAATTTAATGAATTACAAAAATAAAGAGAAAATGAATTTAAGTTTATAGGAAAAGTCAGGTGACTGCTGCACACATCAGATTTTTTTGTTACTGATTTGTGTAGCTCACATTAATTTTTGCCCTTCTCTCCTTTAAAATACACACAAACTAAAGTTTTTTGTCGACCCAGGCCGTCTGACTCTATCAGTCATAGACCAGGTCCGACCTAAGACCCAATCCAGCCAAGATTCGACCTGGGGTGCCAAGTCCGGATCCGAGAACCGATGTCGACCTAAGAAAAGGGAACATAACCTGTCCTTTTAACTTCAACCCATCGTAGACATTATCAATAAGGAGAAAACTTCAATTCAACACGGTCCGGCCCGGCCCAACAAGAAATCTTTAGAGATCCTGCTGGCCGTGCCCGACCCTGGGAGATACCGTTAAGGACGAGAGCCAAAATCAATATTATTAATTTACAACTAACGTGAAGGTTTTTCTTGTATTAATAAGTAATAGAAGAAATTTCTAAATTATGATTTTAATTGCTTGAAATAAAAGTTATTATTAAAAAATTGTAAATGTAAACAGTGAGAATATTGAGATAGAATTTTGGATATTTTTTTGCAAATTTCTATAATGTATGTCAATATTGACCGTTGTTCAACATATTGTTGGGCGATGCAATGTTTTTTTTATATTTACTAACATTTTTGGTGTGGGTTTGATTAAAAGGTAAAATATTTTAAATATTAAATAATATTAATTTCAATATTAAATGACTATTAAATTTAAATATTAAATTAAACATTAAATAAAATATTAAAATATTTATAAAACAATTTTATTAATTAACTTATTTTATTCAGTTACGATTTTTTTTTTTTTTTTTTTTTTTTTTTTGAGGGGGGGGGGAGCTGTTCCATTGAATTTTTCGAAATTTAAAATTGAGAAAACGTAGGGGGTGCATTTCCCTGAAAAGGGCGTGGGTCGGCGGAGTTCTTCGTATTATTAGTTTCTCATATAGAGAAAGTATTGCTATATAAAAAATGGGCTTGCTGCCCATCATGTGTTGCAATATTCCTATTTTGTTTTAAGAAAAAAGGTGTGATCCTTTGTTAACCAAAAAGTAATGGCTACAAGTACCGATGTTACTTTGGTTTAGTTACTACCTTAAATCTAAAAATGAGTACATTCGCACAAGTTTCGTGTAATATTACTCATCAGATGTAGTAAGCAGCAGTGACGCAACAATATAGGCAGAATGAAGAAAACAAAAGTTTTGCGTAGGATACAGCAACTGCGGATTGCTTCATGGCAAATGTCCCAGCTGATTCCTCCGTCCTGAACAGAATGTTATGATAGGCACACATATGGGTGTCAGCGGGAGGATTGATGGGTTTCGAATTTTTTATTCTTTCAGGTTGGATAAATACAAGAAGCTGAGTAGAAAGAATTTCCACATTGAGAAAAGATTTCGATTTGATAAAATGCATTTACGATCTTATCTATTTATTATATGCTTTTTGCAAGAAGTTGCGTTTGCATTTACAGATATTAAACCTTCATTTTAAAATCAATTGCATGAAAATTACAGATGTGACATTATTTTAAAATAAACCATGTAAAAATTACAGATATTATATTTTTTTTCTTTAAATGAAATACATAAAAACACCTTCAGACAGCGCAGTTTCAATTTCAATGAACTACATGAAATTAAAGATATTTCACTTTTATTGTAATATGAAGTACATAAATACTACAAACGCCTCTCAAAGACAGGAAAACTAACACTTATAAAAATGAAGTTGCATTTTTACAATAGGTTTCATTGTGTCGAACATCGAAAAGCGTCCATCTTAAACAAAAATTGACTCAGGTAGATCTAAAACTCTTTTCGAAAAGTTCCCCCCCCCCCTGTGGGGAGTCAAAAATCCGGCTTCGTTAGGTTCTGTTCCGTCGTTAGTAGTATAAGAGTATAAAAAATCAGTCTTTTTCTTCTGGAATGCCTGGAAAGACAGAAAAAATTTAGACAATTATTATGTAGATATTGCGCCTTTATATACTTGTAGATAAAACAAACTACATCAAAATTATAGATACAGCACCTTCATTTTAAAATCAAATACATAAAATTACATATATATTGTGTTATGATGAAAACTGCCAAAGAGAAATTAATTATTATACAAATTGTGTAATCAAGTAGCTTCAACACAACATCTGATGAATCGGATATATATATGCATTTATAAAAAAAATTAAATTGAACAAAGTGTTAAAAAACCTTAATATAAGGGGACTGATATATTTGGGCTACTTAAAAGAGTTATAACCTGAGCCAAACAGATAACTGGGTATGACAATTTCTCATAATATTATTTTAATTAAAAATGAATTATTTTAGTATTAATACTGTAATTTAATAAGTAATTTAGAATAGAATAATTAAAATTTAAGGGGACGGTTGACGTTGAAATTTTTTTTATTTATTTATCAACTAAGAAACGTGAAAATTTGTATAAATATTCCTCTTAACATTACTATATACAATACCATTTTTTTTAATTTCCTTATAATTTGGTGTTTTTTAATTTAATTGTTTTAACGAAAATTTGAAAATGCTCCTTGCGTGTCATTTGTTCACATTTTTGATTAATTTTACATTATAATCGCTCAAAAACACATTATGAACAAATTTGGGTATTCATTTTTAAATCCCTTAGAAAGTTAATTTTTTAAAAATACTTTTCTGCATTAAAACTTAATTTTCATCATTTAATTAGGTTCTTATTCACTTTTAATTACATTAATAAAGCCCAATCATAAAATGCATACCCAGTTTCATTAAAATGTATGAGAGGCGTCTTCTTGGCAAATTTCATGCATCTCAGACAAAAATTAAGACGTATGGAGCATTTTAAAAATGTAAAACCTTTGAAAATTCCTTTTCGAAAAAAAATGCATTCAACCTTTTGCTTACGGGTGGGACAGCGTCCATCCCAAACGAAGAACCTCCCAAACAGACAGGTATTTGACATGCCCTATCCCAAACAGTTCGATATACCCTATCCCTTAATTTCACCTGCTACAGCAGGTGCAATGTTTCTGTCGGCGATTTCCATGGACGCCAATGCCTGCAAAGGGGATCGAACTGTTTGGGATAGGGCATGTCAAATACCTGTCTGTTTGGGAGGTTCTTCGTTTGGCATGGACGCTGTCCCAACCGTAAGCAAATGTTAAATGTGCAAAATAATGTTATATATTAAAACTTCTTTTACTCGATTTTTGCTCATTTCAACGTCCACCGTCCCATTAAAATAAATAATTTAAAATAAAGGTTTTAATGGTGATTTTGAATCTATTAAATTTTGAATTAAACTCAGAGTTGCTGATAATATCGCAACACATTGCACCTTCATTTTAAAATAAACTAACTTTAAGTATTACATATACTATCCTTTTAAAGCAGTTGTATGCAGCCATTCAGTTAGTATTAGAATAAAATTAAAAATTTTTAGCTAGTTGGAACGATGTAGCTGATAACCAGTTTATGCTCCATCCAGCATTCCCGAATTCCATCCCAGCTTCGGTTGAATGTGTTTTAAAAAAAAATAAATCCCATATTCTACAACTGACCCTCGGGCTAAAATATAATGTGGCCGTGGCTGGAGGGGCTAAAGCGCCCCGGCTTGTTTCCAAAAGGAGACAATTACGTAAAATAATTCTTGAAGTGGCCAGAGAATGGAGTACCAGAGGCTACACCACTTAGAGGTCAAGTCAGGCAATATATCTTCGAACGTTTGTGAAAAGCGAAAACAAATATAGAAAAAATATACGGAAATAATAATTCTATAAAATGTTTTAGAAGCATACTTTTTAGTTGAATTAAAAAAAAAATCTACCATTGCATTTAAAATTATAGAGGAATTTGCTTTTGGGTTATTATTATTCTTTTCATTGGTATCTTCCATATTCCAACATTTGAAATGCTCTTCATCTGAATTTTTTTAAATAGGATGCATGTGATCATGTACTGTGCATTCTCATTAAATTCTGGTGTTTGCTACCACTGCTAAAGAGGAAGTTCAGATACAGTTTTAACTCGGAACATCTGTCCAGGGTACTTCAGTTTCCTGTTTGAGGGAACATTGATGTCGATAATGTAATAAATTGATGCCTTGGGCCCTTGCAGTTTGTCTTCCTCATGAGTCTGGGATTCAAGATGTAGGTCAATGGAATGGCCATTTTTATCCATTTACTTTCCCGACAATTTATTTTTATTTCCCAATATAAAAAAAAAATGCTTTTCATTTTTTTTTTAAAGAAAAAATATGGATTGGGGCTTTATATTTGCAGAAAGTCCCAAACTTTTCCATAGTTAATTTCATTAGGCAACTTTATTTCTTATTTTTATTTATTTGTTATTAATATTATTATTGTATATCAAGCTTATCAGTGCTTTATGGATGCTCCAAAGTTTTTCTGCTCAATTATTTTCCCAAATATTTTCAACAAAAGAAAAAATAAAATAAAATAATATAGTTTTTTAAAGTAACCCCTTTTATGATTTATATATAACTTGAAAAGTATGTGAAAGTGCTTTTATTAAAACGTATGCAATTTAATGTATGAAAGGCAACGACATACTGAATTTGGACTTTCCAACTGCTTCAATTTTCAAGTAAATAAATTCAATTTTTATGTCTATAACTCTGTTCTCCAGTCGGAGTTAATTGCTATCAAGTATGCCATAGAGTGGGCTGAGGATAATCAAATTAATATTTATATTTACTCTAACAGTTTAGCTGCAATTATGTCTCTAAATTCTTCAAGTGATAAATCAAATTTTTTAAGGGAAATCAAAAATATTTCTAGACAAAATAAGCACTTAATTAAATTAAGCTGGATTAAGGCTCACGTTGGTAATGTGGACAGTGAGACAGCAGATCGTTTTGCTACGATGGTTGCCTCGGATGGCGAAAAATTAGTTATTCCTTATCCTTTGCTTTCTAAATTTTGTGAAACAAAAATTATTAATGAATGGCAGAAACTTCTAGAAGTTTCTTTAAATTCTGATTTTCTCCTGGTTAGGATTAAAGATTATTTACGGAAAGTTAATACTCATTAGCTTATATATAATAAATTTCCTATTTATTTTATTACAGACCATGGTCCATTTATGAAATATTTACATGAGCGAAACATTAAAATCTCTCCATATTGCTCTTATCTTCAGATTGGTAATGTTGACCACTACGTTTTTCAATGCATACAATGTATTAATTATCATTTGTCTAAGCCCAATGATGAAAATAAAGATGCTTGGTTTTCTAGTGTCACTGGAAATGTCTACTCTATTTCTAGAATTAAGGAATGTATAACTATCGCTGGTCGAATATTCTTAATTAATTTATTATTATTATTATCATTATTATTATTATATTGTTTCTTTTCTATTATGTTTCATTGTTACTTGGCTCAATTAGTCTTAGATTTCAAAATTTATTAATTATTTGTTTTATTTATTTTAATTTTATTCTGTTCTTTGCATAAACTAGATTTCCAAACGTGTTGGACATGTTGCTTGTTGTTGTTGTTTTCACTTAGAATGTAAATACCAAAATATCTAGAATAAGTCGTATAAGAATTGCTGCATTTCCTTAACGCAAAATTATCTAGCTCATGGAGTCTGCAATATAGGTGATATGAATGAACATTCATTGATTTTACAAGAACCAGAGGATTTTTTCCGAACCAGCCGATTTTTTCGATGAAGTTTTAAGCATAGAGTTAAATTACTTATACCTCCGTGGTTTTAAGTTTTTAAATAAAATAAATTATTATAGTACTGGGATGAATGAAAGGAATGGAAAAATATGAATGAAATGCTGCTTTTATACAGAGAGCCAGGTGCTTTATATTTCGATGACGTCATTTGAATAAAGTTCATTTGTTTTCAAATATATAATAAATTATTGTAGTATTATGATAATTTAAAAAATATTACCGAGGAATGTATCGCATTTTGGAAATGTTTAAATAAAATTGCATTAAAGTTGGAAAGTGTTTCATAATCAATACTTTATGCATGATTGATCTTGCTTGTTTGTTTGTTTTTTGTTATCATTATTATATTTTATTTTTATTTCTGTGTTATATTGTTTTATCTGTGTTGTTCTGTTTCATCGTTATTTTAATGTTTTTCCCGACCGTCTGTTGTAACTGCTCTATAATCTTTGGCTGGGCTGGACGACCTGGGCAATAAAAAAAATGTTTTTTTCAAGTCATTTCCCGGAAAAGAGTACATCCCTATGACGGTTCCAGGACGGGCTAGCCCGATAAAGCTCAAAATTAAAGGAATTAAAACACACCGCAAAAGACATGCTAAATTTGGACTTTCTCTAGATGCTCTAGTTCTCGAACTATTCTCCAAAATCGAGTATAATCTTACAGCGGATACAGAACGGGCTAGCCCGATAGTGCTCAAAATCCAAAGGACTAAAATGTACCATAGTAGACAAGAACATACCAAATTTTATATTATAATAATTAATGGGACCTGATTAGTTGGGGCCTCAAAGATTTGAACAATACTGACAAACATCATCCAGGGCAACATCAAGTACATTTTCTAGTTTCTAATAAAAGAAAATGTAGGGGCCCTTTTAATCAAGCAGGGGGCCAGGAATATAGCCCACAGACACTGAATTCGAGTACAGTACAAATCGAGGATTAGATGTAATTCAAAACAGGCAATTTCTTAAAAAAGTTTCAAGCATCTTGAAATCAGATAAATTACTCAGCAAAAACGTTCAATGACCACTTACCTAAAAGCCACCCTTTCTTCGCTATCGTCTTATCCACCTCGTGAACACAAGACCATTTCTGAACGGTTTTTCATGCAGAACATCCTTCAAAACTACGGAAGCACTCTCAGACTGCCCGGTATTCAGACATAAGTTGCTGACAAACATCAAATCTGGTTGTTGGCGAATTGTCAGACATCATAATACTAAGCCGTTCAAATAGTTGCTCAAGTCCTCAGGATGAGTCGGACGGTCTGGGTCTTCAACAAAGTATCTTCTATTGTCAATGGAACGAACGGGAAGGATAGTAACAAATATAGCGCATAGTATTACATATGAAAAGTGAACATGTTTCACAATAGTTAACACTTTTTTTTAATTCTATGTTAGTTTTTAATAAATTTATTTTAAAAAGTGCAACATCTCGGAAAAGGTTCATGCTAATGTTCTAAAATTTCTGTCAATCGTTTTTTAATGAAGAATTACGTAAGAAATAATTTTTTACGTAACATTATTGAAAGTTCTAATTTTTGATAATTTTTCAAAATTTCATTCGAAAATTCAAGGGCTTCCGAACATATGATTGCGATAACAATCAATAGGCTTCTAGTATTTACTGATTGTAAAATTTTTGTACAAAATTTCGTTCGAAACGCTCCATTCGATCGTAAGATATTGTCTGCATAGACTCACAGTCACACACAGACAGACATAACCTTTAAAACGATCGATTCAAGTTCACGGATGCTTAAAACGTGCTCATTCATTAAAAAATCGAATTCGAATTTTCGACTTTGTCACAATATTTTCCCAATATATTTTTCCTACTATTTATATAGGGAAAGTAATATTTAAATTATGCAAATTAACAAATTCTTTAGTTAATTTATATAGCAAAAACTGGTACTTAGTGTAATACTTTACCTGCTACGTTTCCTTAAATGTGTTTAAAGCTAACAGTTTACGGAACAGAAGGGATCACATTCAGTTTTCTTCTTCAATAACAAAATTGATTGTATCCGTGTCTTCTATAAAATCCGGTTTCGTGTTCCTCAGTACTCAATAAAGCCTATGAGTTTATTTTCTGAAAGGAATTTTGGTACTAGTATTGAATGTTACTGTGTTATTAATAACTTTTATAAACAGTTTTCCTGATAATCTTGAATGTTTTTCATTCATCTGCTAGTATTTTTAAAAAATATTTTGTATTTTATCTTGCAAGCTGTTACTAAGACTTGAACCTGAAGTTTGATTTATGTTTAACAAATAAATAAACAACAATTCCATTTTGCTTCCAATGAATTCAGTCGTAAATTGCACTTTTCAACCAATGTAATGAAAAGGTACACCTACTCAATATGAAATATAGAATCCACCAACCTTCGATCAACAATGGTTTAATTACACAATCTCCCCTTGGGCCATGAACAGAAGCTTCTAGTTCCCAATATGGGTCATCTAGTAAGATTACTTTCAGAATCTATAGATGTATTCCCCAATCAAATTCCTGCAGCGCTATAAGAATGGAAACCCTATCATCAACTGATCCTGGTCAATTTCTGCCTCTGACCATCCGTTACGGTCTTGAGGTGAGGGGTCACCAGTTATCTCATTGTGTTTGTTCACGTCTGGAATCAACAATCCTCTGTTAGAATTACTCACAACCTAGGGGTTATGAGCTGTCCGAGCCGATTCGGGGGCATGCGTTTTTTTTATTTTATCATTTTATTGGGTGATCAAAGGTGAGATGATGGCTGGGTTCTGCATACCGGGCAGTCTGAGAGTGCGTCCGTAGTTTTGAAGAATGTTCTGCATGAAAAACCGTTCAGAAATGGTCTTGTGTTCACGAGGTGGACAAGACGATAGCGAAGAAAGGGTGGCTTTTAGGTAAGTAGTCATTGAACGTTTTTGCTGAGTAATATATTTGATTTCAAGATGCTTGAATCTTTTTTAAGAAATTGCCTGTTTTGAATTACATCTAATCCTCGATTTGTACGGTACTCGAATTCAGTGTCTGTGGGGCTATATTCCGGGCCCCCTGCTTGATTAAAAGGGTCCCTACATTTTCTTTTATTAGAAACTAGAAAATGTACTTGATGTTGCCCTGGATTTAAGGATGCAATAACTTATCATTGAAATTACACCGCAGACTACAGCGGATTCTCGAAAACCAAACAGCTCTTTTACAATATCCCCTCTTAGAACAGAAAATATCCTGCTACGCGGGCGCGTAATAAACAGTACCGCCGACTGTATTTTTGAGCCCCTGTGTAGCAAATGCGTGGGCGTCCCTACTATCAGATATTTTATAAAGAATTGACCTTTTTGCATATGCGACTTTGTTTATGCGACTCGGGCCACTGTACCATCCATTTTTTTTTCTTCTCCTTGCTGTCAGCAGTCCTGGTAATTCATCCTAAAAAATCTGATGTGGGCAACACATGACTTTCCTTATATAATGCAATAAATTTACTACTTTTACAGTTAAAAAAAATGTTATTCTTATAGTAGATACTTATTCTTTCCATGATATTGAATTTTCTTCAATTAGTCGTCATTTTCATAGATTAAGCGTCATTTTTATCAATTTGGCGAGATTTTTGCTAATTTGGCAACAATTAAAAATGTCCCCAAGTTGGCGACATTCCGTCACATTCGTCGCCAAAATCTCGCCAAGCGTTTTGGACGAAGAAATAAGTTATTTTTACAGCAGATAAATGACTATTGGAGTTCAAATACAAAAGTATTACTCAAAGTATCTTTTTTCATGAATGGAACGAGCTAAAGCCACGAGAATGATGTCACCCAATTTATCGCATGGTATTACATATGAAAAGTGAACATGTTACTCAATAGCACATATATATTTTTTTTATATAACGTTTTGATAATTTTTTTTGAAAAATGTGCAATATCTCGAGAACGGTTCATGTTAGCGTTCTAACATTTATGTCAATCGTTTTCTAATGAAAAATTACATAAGAAATGCCTATTTGCGTAACTTTATTAGGGGTTTTGATTTTTTGACGATTTTTTGAAGATTTCACTCAAAAATTTAGGGGGGGTCTGAACATTCGATTGCATATAAAAACAATAGGCTTCCAGTGTTTACGGATTGTAATTTTTGTACCAAATTTCGTTCGAATCGGTCCATTCGTTCGTCAGTTATCGTCTCCACAGTCTCACTAACACACACACACAGCCACATACTTTCACACACACACACATACTTTCACAAACACACACACACAGACAAACATCACTTCAAAAATGTTCGATTCATGATCAGGGATGCTTGAAACGTGCTCTCCCGTCGAAAACTCGAATTCGAATTTTCGATCCCGTCACAGTACTTTCCTTGTACATTATATGTATATAAGGAAAGTAATAGACAACTTTCATAGGTGAGTTAAGTGACTACAATTGTTTTAAGGGCGTATATGCCCCCTTTATCAAGCCAAAACAGAATAGTATGCACCTTTAACAAAAACGGAAGCGGAGAGCGCACTGAAAGGCAGTTCGCTTTCCATCAGCAATCTTAAAAACTATAGCACCGTCTGACTTTCCGAAAAACAGTGGCTCGATTTTATACTGAAACAAAAATTATTTACACATTTATATCAAATATGATCATAATACGAAAACAGTCTCCCTATACAATGCGTTCGTTCTCAATTTCGGAATATATATTTTGTGAATGTCAAAAAAATGCCATCTGCAATGAACAGTTTAATATAGTATATAACGTTCATATATGACCGACCATGGTATGATTGAAAACAACTTTCTACTCACATTTGCAGAGTATCGTTTAATTTAATATATAGTTTCTATTTCTACGTTTCAAATTAGCCGACATCAAAGATGCACGGTAAAATTTTTAAAAATAATACAAGCTGCGATGCCCGCAGGTGGCATTCACTAATTTTAGCGACCACTCTTTATATTAATCAGTTTTTTTAGCAATCACTTTTTAAAGCAAATAAAACAAGAAAGATAAATCATGCATAAAGCATTGATTATAAAACACTTTTCAACTGCAATTTGGTTTTATTTAAACATCTCTAAAATGCGATATATTCAGCGGTAATAGTTTTAAAATTTTCACAATACTACAATAATTTATTATATTTGAAAACTTAAAACTTCATCGAAAAAAATGAACTTTATTCAAATGATGTCATTGAAGTATAAATCGCCTGACTCTCTATGTAAAAGTAGTAAATATTTCATTCATACACTTTTATTCCATACCTTTCATTAATCATAATACTACAATAATTCATTTTACTTAAAAATTTGAAAACAAGGAGGTAAAAGTAATTTAACTCTCTGCTTAAAACTTCATCGAAAAAATCTGCTATAAAATCGTCTGCTTCTTTATGTAAAATCAATTAATGTTTCATTCATATCAGCTACTTTGTAGACTCCAGAGCTAAATAATTTTGCGAAAATTCAGCAATTCTTATACAACTCATCTTACAGCTTTATATGTTTACATTCTCCATAAGTGAAAATTAGGCTTCATTGAAAATTAGGCTTCTTCAATAATCAAAGTTTGATGATCATTTAAACTCAAATATATTGTAATTGCGTTGTTTCATAATATAGATGCACAAAAAATAAGCAAAAATAAAGCGGTTTTAGGACGGATACAACACTAAATATAAATTAAGAAGAATTTTAAAAATCACGATTTTGACGCAAGATGGACGCCTTATTTTATTTTGAATTGGGTCAAGTGATCTCTACATACAATATGGGTGTAATTATTATTTTAATTTTTATTTAAAAAACTACCGAATATATTTTGCTGATTTTTTTTACATATTTTTTATGAGATAATTTGAATATTTCTTAAAACTTTCGAAGCAATTTGTGAATTTTAAATTCACTTAAAACATGTTTAAAAAATTGGGTCTCATAGGGTTCAATGTATTTCATTTTTTCAACCGGGGTTCAATCCAAAACTAATTGGGTGATATTATACATTTACATTCCCACAGGTCCCACAGACCGTCTGAATAACATACTAAAATTTAATTTTAATAAAGTCATTTTTATGGCAGTTATCGTGCTCACGGACAGACAGACAGACAGAATGAAAAAAGTCATAAACACTTTCCAACTATGTTGTAAAGTGTTAAAAAAAGAACTCGCTCACTGCGTGGGCACATAAGTCGCTGAAAAGGGGGGGGGGGGGGTAAGTTCATTTTAATCAGTTGACGCAAAAAACGTATATCCAGGTAGCATATAATGATGGTGTACAGACTGTACCTATCAGCAAAATCAAAATTACTCAATTGCGAACAGAGAGGCGAAATTGAGGGGGGGGGGGAGGCTAGTTTAAGCAAAGGTTACGCCTAGAGACCCGACACAAAAAAGATGTATATCGAAGTGACACGTAGTCATGGTATAAAGGTTATAGCCACTAGCAGAACCAAAATCGCTTAATTGGGAGGTGAGGTATGAAATTAGGAGGGTGGAGGATTAGTTGTAGTAAAAGTTACGCCCAGGAGGTTGACACAAAAAAAAAAACGTATATCCGGGTAACACGCAGATATAGTGCAGAGACTATAACCACCAGCAAAATAAAAGATTTGACTTGGACACCACATGACTTTCCCTACAGGCTCAAATTTATTTCTCTTTATTTATTTAATAATTCACTAAATTGAGTTTAATAGCACAAAATAACACGCATAATTATTTGAAATGACACTAAATTTGCACTTTTAATTGCAAAAATGCGAAAAATGCAATCTCTCGATAATGGCTAGATTTAGGATAATAGTGTTGGTTTTATTCTTTTCATTATTAAAAATTACGTATAAAACAAGCATTTAACTGACAAATTTGAACATACATAATCTTTTTAGAGTTTAGTAATTTTTTCGGGCCATTTCGCAAAAAAAAGGGAGGCAGGTCTTTTTTTTTTTCCGAATTGTACCAAATTCCAATCAACACCAGGGAAGGGATTTATGTAACAAGTTTTGTAACATTGGGTCAATTAGTTGTTTATCTAGAGTGGATACATACGATTTTAGTGTGCCATTTTGCCAAAAAAGCAGATCCTTTTAGCTCAAATTATACTAAAGTTTAATCAGCACCAAGTAAACCCAAGTGACTTACATATAAAATTTCATGAAATTTTGTCAATTAGTTTTTAAGTTAGAGTTGATACATACATTGCTTGCACACATACACAGAAAAACACGCACATAGAGACATCACGCTAAAAATAGTTTTTTCGTGTTCCAGAAACCCCAACATGTTTAAATCCGTCGAAAACTCGAGTTGCGATTTTCTACACGATTCCAATATTTTCCTTATACATTGCCATGTATTGCAGGGAAAGTAGAAAAATTAATTGAGCGCCTGTAATTGAAAGATTTTTACTTTTTAGGAGCCGAGGTGTGAAATTGGGATAGCTTTATAATAAGGGTCTGTTTTCAGAGGTTTTTGAAAACATTTAAAAATCTATTAAATTTAAATTTTCATCAGTTTCCAGAATGTTAACTACATTTTAAAAAATCTGATGTGGGCAGCACATGACTTCCCCTGCAGTCTTATATCCACGTTATATTTATTTTAATTAAATTTAATTCACTTTTAATTCAATTTTCGTTCTCATTTGATAACTGGACTTATTTTCAAAGGTAGCGTGGAGAAAATACGAAAAAATTAAAATATCTCGAGAACGGCTAGTCCTAGTGCAATGAGGTTGGTCTTATTCTTTTCATCGTTAAAAATTACGTATGAAAAAGTATTTAATGGATATATTTGAGCATACGTATTTTTTTATTTTAGATTTTGACGATTTTTGTGGGCCATTTTGCAAAAAAAGGCAGGTTATTTTTTTTCGAATCGTACCAAAATCTAATCAGCACCAGAGTATCTCACAAAAGACTTATCTACCAAATTTTGTGAAATTCGATCCATTAGTTTTTCAGCTAGAGTGGATACAGGCTTTTGCGGACCATTTCGCAAAAAAAGGCGGATTATTTTATCCCGAATCGTACCCAAAACTGATCAGCACCAGATTCTTCCACAAGTGATTTACCTACCAAATTTTATGAAATTCGGTCAATTACTTTTTTAGTTAGAGTGGATACACACACAGGCGTTATAGTTTCTTCGTAGTCTAGAGGTCTCGAAACGCGTAGAACCGTCGAAAAATCGAGTTGCGATTTTCGGCATGATTCCAATACTTTCCCTATACATTACCATGTATTGCAGGGAAAGTAAAAAATACGACGTTCTAAGCCAAGAAGTTGCTTCGTAAATCAGAGACACATTCATACATATATGGATTTTCAGCTTTTAATAGTATAGATATTACTTTATTAATTGTTGCCCTTTCTGAACTGTTCTTCATGTAGTAGTTGAATAGACTGCCCGATTTGTTTTGCATAATTAAAATAACATTTTTTTTTCAGAATCAATTATGCAATACAGTGGGTTTTTCGCTTAGCACGCATCATTTAATAACATATTGATTTGTTACATAACAAAATCAATCACGAATCACCTTTTATTTCAAATCAGGATGTTTTGAATATTTGGACGTGTCTTGCTTGCAAAAAGCAACCATTATAAAAACCTTTCTTCCCATTTGGGTCATTATTCACATCGCGTAGTCAAGTTTACATCGTATAGTGAATAAAAAAAACTGATATGCCCTTTGGCGGCTGCAGCTTCAAAAATAATTACCATAAAAATATTTCCATTAGTCAACGAAAAAATAGAACCTCGATATGTCAGAAAATGGAAAAATTTAACTACTTTCACAAATTATTAAAGGGATTTATTGGATAGTCACATTTATTTTATTACTTTCCTTATATACATAATGTATAAGGAAAGTATTGTGACGGGGTCGAAAATTCGAATTCGAGTTTTCGACGGGAGAGCACGTTTCAAGCATCCCTGTTCACGAATTAAACATTTTTACTTTCCTTATATACATAATGTATAAGGAAAGTATTGTGACGGGGTCGAAAATTCGAATTCGAGTTTTCGACGGGAGAGCACGTTTCAAGCATCCCTGATCACGAATCAAACATTTTTGAAGTGATGTCTGTGTGTGTGTGAAAGTATGTGTGTGTGTATGTGTGTGTGTGTGTGTGTGTGTGTGTGTGTGTGTGTCAGTGGGCCTGTGGAGACGATAACCGACGAACGAATGGACCGAATCGAACGAAATTTGGTACAAAAATCACAATCCGTAAACACTGGAAGCCTATTGTTTTTAATCGTAATCGAATGTCCAGAACCCGCCAAAATTTTCGAGTGAAATTTTGAAAAAATCGTCAAAAAATAAAAACCGCTAATAAAGTTACGCAAATAGACATTTCTTATGTAATTTTTCATTAGAAAACGATTAACATAAAATTTAGAACGCTAACATGAACCGTTCTCGAGATATTTCACATTTTTCAAAAAAATTATCAAAAAGTCATATAAAATAAAAAAAATATATTTCGTATTGAGAAACATGTTCACTTTTCATATGTAATCCCATGCGATAAATTGGGTGACATCATTCTCGTGGATCAAGCTCGTTCCATTCATGAAAAAAGATACTTCGAGTAATACTTTTGTATTTGAACGCCAATATTTATCTGTTATAAGAATAACTTATTTCTCCGTCAGTAAAGCTTGGCGAGATTTTGGCGACGAATTTGGCAGAATGTCGCCAACTTGGCGACTTTTTGAAATGTTGCCAAATTAACGAAAATCTCGCCAAATGGATAAAAATGACGCTAAATCAATGAAAATGACGACTAATTATCGAAAATTCAATATCTTGGAAAGAATATTAGTATCTACTATAAGATAAACCTATTTTTTTTACTGTTAAAGTAGTAAATTCATTGCATTATATAAGGAAAGTCATGTGGTGCCCACATCAGATTTTTGAAGTGATGTCTGTGTGTGTGTGTGTGTGTGTGTGTGTGTCAGTGGGTCTGTGGAGACGATAACTGACGAACGAATGGACCGATTCGAACTAAATTTGGTACAAAAACACAATCCATAAACACTGAAAGCCTATTGTTTTTAAACGCAATCGAATGTTCAGAACCCCCCTAAATTTTCGAGTGAAATTTTGAAAAAATCGTCAAAAAATCAAAACCGCTAATAAAGTTACGCAAATAGACATTTCTTATGTAATTTTTCATTAGAAAACGATTAACATCAAATTTAGAACGCTAACATGAACCATTCTCGAGATATTGCACATTTTTTTAAAAAATTATCAAAAAGTCATATAAAATAAAAAAATAAAAACTTCCTATTGAGAAACATGTTCACTTTTCATATGTAATACCATGCGATAAATTGGGTGACATCATTCTCGTGGATCTAGCTCGTTCCATTCATGAGAAAAGATACTTCGAGTAATACTTTTGTATTTGAACGCCAATAGTCATTTATCTGTTATAAGAATAACTTATTTCTCCGTCAGTAAAGCTTGGCGAGATTTTGGCGAAGAATTTGGCGGAATGTCACCAACTTTTTGAAATGTCGTCAAATTAACGAAAATCTCGCCAAATGGATTAAAATGACGCTAAATCAATGAAAATGACGACTTATTGTCGAAAATTCAATATCTTGGAAAGAATATAAGTATCTACTATAAGAAGAACCTATTTTTTTTTACTGTAAAATTAGTAAATTCATTGCATTATATAAGGAAAGTCATGTGCTGCCCTCATCAGATTTTTATTTTAGTGCAAGCACAGAGAAGGGTCATTTGATGGAAATTAATTTTGCAACTTTTAGTAAATCTGAAATCAAATACATTAGGCTTAATTTTAGAGAAAAGATTGTGAAAATGACCAAACACTATTACCATTTAAAATTTTTATACCGCTATATCTCTTATTAACCTTTTGTTTACGGGTGGGACAGTGTCAAAATACCAAAAGAAGAACCTTTAAAAAAGACAGGTATTTGACATACCCTATCCCAAACAGTTCGATCCCCCTTTGCGGACATTGGCAGTTCAATTGTCACGATAGGATCCAATTGCTTTCCAATCGTCTTTGGAAGTTTGATAAATATTAGAAATCGCACGCAACTATTTACATTGGTATCGGACTTGAAGGGGACCACTATCCAGACCAGAAGCGCAGCAAGAGGGGTCAGAAGGTGGGCGCATTTGTCCCCGGCGACAGTCAATGCGGGCGCCGGAATTGGGTAGGATATGGAAGAAAAACATTTTCTTAGAAAAGGGAAATACAAATTTTAATATTTTTTATTTTATCAGGTTTCAAATTTAAATAAATTTAATTTCTATAAATAGAAAATTATCAAAAAATAAAATGTTTGTTAAAATCGCAGAATAAAACAATAAACGGTACCATTACTAATTTTCTTTAATGCATCTCTTTAACAAATACTTTACTTTTTAGCTTATTTTGTTACTGGCATGCCAAATTTGAATATTGTTTAATGGACGATTCAGATTTATATATATATATATATATATATATATATATATATATATATATATATATATATATATATATATATATATATATATATATATATATATAAGAATGGGAGGAGGGGGATACCAGTGTCAGAATTATTAGGTGCTCCTCCACCACCTACTACATTTTATTTTACAACATATTGATATTATTTCATAAACTGTTTATGGGGCTCGAACCCCTATACAATGCATTCCTTTGCTCCTCCCCCTCTGTATCGATTTTCATGGAGTTTACTTTTGGATAGAAGTCAATAAAAGTTCTGATTTTGACTATAAAATACTAAAAAAATGGTTTCTCTGTTGAGAAAGTGATGGAGAAATTGTATATTTTATAACCTTCATAAATTACACTGCTTCCCCCCCCCCCCCCTCGGAAATGTATTTTCTAAATGCATGTGTATGGTGGTAGAGGCCAAATTTACGCCTTGATCCCGGACGCTATTCACAGTAGCGACGCCTCTACCACTATCAAATAGCCATTTCCAGTTTTAAAATATTCTAGCTTGGATAGTTGTACTTCCATTTTAATTAAGCTTTATGGCATTTCGTATCTTGTATCTGTTTCTTTTTTAATTATTTCCATTCTTAATATATGAAGCTGCTTTACGCTCCATAAGTTGAAATTTCTGTTCAATTTGTATACAATTTGATATATATATTAAGAATTTTAATTTACTTGTATTTACAAATACCAGAGATGAGATTGATCATTTATTGAAAATGGTCTGTAGAGCAAATGTTGAAAATTAAATGGTCTGAAGTGAAAATTTGAAGTCAAAATTGACTCCACGACAAACTTGTCAAAATTATAAATAGAACATTATAAATGAAACCAGTACTGAATAAGTACGAAATACCCCTTTTCCCCTGTTCCATAAGGTAAGCAATTGAAAAAATCTGATGTGGGCAGCACATGATTTCACTGCGGACTTATATCCACATTCTTTTTATTTTAATTAAATTTAATTCACTTTTAATTCAATTTTCGTTCTCATTTGATAACTGTACTTATTTTCAAAGATGGCATAGAGAAAATACGAAAAAACTAAAATATCTCGATAGCGGCTAGTCTTAGTGCAATGGAGTTGGTCTTATTCTTTTCATCGTTAAATATTACGTATAAAATAAGCATGTAATGGATATATTTGAGCATACGTAGTTATTTATTATAGATTTTGACGATTTTTGTGGGCCATATTGCAAAAAAAGGCAGGTTATTTTTTTCCGAATCATACCAAAATCTAATCAGCACCAGGGTGACCCACAAGCGACTTATCTACCGAATTTTGTGAAATTCGGTTTATTAGTTTTTCAGCTGAAGTGGATACAATCTTTCGCGGGCCATTTCGCAAAAAAAAAGACGGATTGTTTTATCCCGGATTATACCCAATACTAATCAGCACCAGATTCGCCCACAAGTGACTTACCTACCAAATTTTATGAAATTCGGTCAATTGGTTTTTTAGTTAGAGTGGATACAATATCTCCACAGACAGACAGATGCACAGACATACAGACAGACACACAAATACACAGACACACACACAAACGTCACGTTAAAAATGATTTTTTCGTATTCTAGAAGTCTCGAAACGTGTAGATCCGTCGAAAACTCGAGTTGTGATTTTCGGCATGATTCCAATACTTTCCCTATACATTACCATGTATTGTAGGGAAAGTAAAAAGAATTACATGCGGTGAAAGATTGGTGAGTATAATCCCTTAACTACACCCTTAGATTTAAATTTATTTTAAGTGTTATAAATCATATATGAAATATAGGTACTTAAAGTACTAATCCCCTTGTTCCCTTTATAAACATACATGGTGTAAATACATGAATAGTGTATAAAATGAAAAGTTTCAAACAGAAAAAATTGTACATGGAGCTAGGCCTTTCTGGCTCCTACATTTTTTTCTTAAAAATGAATATAATTGAAAAAAGCGAAAAACATTTCCGAAACCATGTACGTTATGATGGTCCATACCTGGTTCGGTAATGCTGAAACTTCGACGTTTCTGTTTGATATATATATATAACGTATAATAAACACCGTACTCTAAAAAGAAATATACGATTAAAGCCCATATTTATTTACTATTCAACATACTTAGTATCAGTAAATGGATTCGATAATTCATAATCTAATTACGCATAATTTCATTAAAAAACCTTTTTATCTTCATCTTCACATCATGTTGAGCAATTTTGCAATTAATCGGTCCTCGGAATGCCTAATTGACCACTGGATAAGCGGAAGCTCTCTGGGCAGGGTCAAGTGAGCAATCGGGACACCTTTGAGTGCTTCACTCCACTTGCGGCAACTTTACGCATGTTTGGTCCTTTCTTTTTGGCCTTACACTGGTGGCCACTCGGGCATATGGTCTTTAAGAGAAAGTGGTATGACGTGATGAGTGGTCAGCGGGATTTGGAATATCGCAGCGATGCCCGAGTGAAAAGGATGGTTCGCCGTGAGCCGATGAGGTAAAAACGCTTTGCTTAAAAAATATCTTGGTTTTTGACAATTCTTTGAACTTTGCATTCCATAAAATACAGTCTTTATTTTGTGTTCTACGCAAGAAAGGAAATGTGTTCTTTATCATATTATATTCCATCATTTATTCATACGTAGTAGTATTATGTATGTAGAAAGTATTGTGAGAGTTGTAAATTCGCATTCGAGTTTCCGACGGAAGATCACGATTCAAGCATCCCCGAACTCGAATCAACCGTTTACGAAGTCATATATGTATGTGTATATGTATGTTAATGTGTGTATGCATGCTAGTGTATGTTTGTTAGTGGGTGTGCATCATAGTGTGCGTTCATGTTAGTTTCTGTGTGTGTCTGTAAATCTATAGATAAGATATCTCACATATGAATAGAGCATTTTGAAAAGAAATTTAGTACGATTATTACAATCAGTGAATACTGGACGGAAGATTACGATTCAAGCATCCCCGAACTCGAATCAACCGTTTCTGAAGTCATATATGTATGTATATATGTATGTTAGTGTGTGTATGCATGCTACTGTATGTTTGTTAATGGGTGTGTATCATAGTGTGCGTTCATGTTAGTTCGTGTGTGTGTCTGTAAATCTATAGATAAGATATCTCACGCATGAATAGAGCATTTCGAAAAGAAATTTAGTACGATTATTACAATCAGTGAATACTGGACGGAAGATTTCGATTCAAGCATCCCCGAACTCGAATCAACCGTTTCTGAAGTCATATATGTGTGTGTATATGTATGTTATTGTGTGCATGTATGCTAGTGTATGTATGTTAGTGGATATGAATCATAGTGTACGTTCATGTTAGTTTGTGCGTGTGTGTGTCTGTAAATCTGTGGATAAGATATCTCACGTATGAATAGAGTATTTCGAAAATAAATTTAGTACGATTATTACAATCAGTGAATTCTGGAACTCTATTGATTTTAAACGCTGTCAAATATTCAGAAGACCCCCCCCCCTCCATCTTTACGAATAAGTTTTTGAAAAAAACATTAAAAATCAAGACATTCAATAATGATAAATAAATTATGATTACGGACGTCATTTACGCCATTTTTTTAGAAAACGAATAATACAAACTTTAGAACGTTAACATAAACCTTTCTCGATACATTGCACTTTTTCAAATACATTTATGAAAGAAATTATGCATCAAATTAAAAAGTAGTAAGTACCCAATAGGTTCATTTTCCATATGCTATATTATGCAACAAATCTGTTGACGTAATATTCATGGATCTAATTAGCTTCATTTATGTTTTTGTAATAGTTTTATATTTCAACGTCAAAAAATGCACCAATTGTCATACTTTTTACAGGATATTAATTCTATTACACTTCAGTTTGATGAGTATGAATAAGTTGTTCTATTTGGATTTATAAGTTACCCAAAAAGCCTAAATTCAATTGGCGTGGTGTTATTTCAATGCCAAAAACATTTTGCATTCTCGTACAGCATAATTTCGCCTGTGAAAGAAGTAAAGTCATTGCATTATGGAGGGAAAGTCATGATCACACCAGCGTCAAGGCATGAAAGTCAGTCCACATCACATTTTTACTTTCCTTATATGCATAATGTATAAGGAAAGTATTGTGACGGGGTCGAAAATTCGAATTCGAGTTTTCGACGGAAGAGCACGTTTCAAGCATCCCTGATCACGAATCAAACATTTTTGAAGTGATGTCTGTGTGTGTGTGTGTGTGTAATGTGTGTGTGTGTGTGTGTGTGTGTGTGAAAGTATGTGTGTCTGTGTGTGTGTGTGTGTCAGTGAGTCTGTGGAGACGATAACTGACGAACGAATGGACCGATTCAAACCAAATTTGGTACAAAAATCACAATCCATAAACACTGGAAGCCTATTGTTTTTATAGGCAATCGAATGTTCACAACCCCCCTAAATTTTCGAATGAAAAAATCGTCAAAAAATCAAAACCACTAATAAAGTTACGCAGATAGACATTTCTTATGTAATTTTTCATTAGAAAACGATTGACATAAATTTTAGAACGCTAACATGAACCGTTTTCGAGATATTGTACATTTTTCAAAAAAATTATCAAAAAGTCATATAAAATAAAAATAAAAATATTTCCTATTGAGAAACATGTTCACTTTTCATATGTAATACCATGCGATAAATTGGGTGACATCATTCTCGTGGATCTAGCTCGTTCCATTCATGAAAAAAGATACTTTGAGTAATACTTTTGTATTTGAACGCCAATAGTCATTTATCTGCTGTAAGAATAACTTATTTCTTAGTGCATAACGCTTGGCGAGATTTTGGCGACGAATTTGGCGGAATGTCGCTAACTTGGCGACTTTTTTGAAATGTTGCCAAATTAGCGAAAATCTCGCCAAATGGATAAAAATGACGCTAAATCAATGAAAATGACGACTAATTGTCGAAAATTCAATATCTTGGAAAGAATATTAGTATCTACTATAAGAAAAACGTATTTTTTTACTGTAAAAGTAGTAAATTCATTACATTATATAAGGAAAGTCATGTGTTGCCCACATCAGATTTTTTTTATCGTTCGAGTAAAATATTTGAACTGTGAAGACTCTTGGACCTTCTAATGCAATCATATTCCATAGTATTTCATTCTATTCGTATCAGAATCATTATCAGAATGAAAAATGTATCTTTTCCAGATTTTATACCCAAGTTATTGTTCAATACTTCGTAGAATGCTTTTTTAAGTTTATTTTTCAAGTTCGCAATAGTTTTGTAATACCGATTGATGCATTTGGATTATATGTATTAATAAAAATTATTTTAAGTCCGTTAACATCTATAGTTATTCCCATTATCAATAATCTCATTATCAATTTCCCTCATAAACCATACCGGGTTCCTAAAATAATCATTAAACACCCCAATAACTTTGTAAGGCAAGATCCATGAGCGTACACATCAGGTCTATCTATAGTAAAGTGACCGTGCTTCATCAATTAGAGTGATTGCAACGTTTCTGTTGCAGAATTTAAAAATTTAGAGGCATGAACTTGGCAACAAAGCGAGATAGGTGAAAAAATTAATTACAAGGTTAGAGAGCTTTATCTAGTGAGAAGGAATTGACACCAGAAACGAACGAAACACGTATATGGAAGGCAATAAATATCAACCAAAAAACGTATCATCAGGGCCTGTAATACAGTAAAACCTGCAATGTTTGTCAAAGTGATCATATTATTTCTCTCATTCAAATGTACCTTGTTATTGAGGGTATTTATAATATAAACACCTTGATTTATCTATCTCTGAATAACGCTGCTACAAAATGTTGCCAAACGTGTTTCAATCGCGGATAAACATTTCAATTTTTATAATATAACCATGGAGCTTTACGTAGTGTATGATATCATATACTGAAAGTGAAGCTATTTTGTGGGCGACTTGTTTTAAATAGGCTAAACATTATATTCCTGTACGTGTAAATGTTTTTTTAGCATTCCTGAATAGGACATCCATCCATCAATAACTATATTGTGTCATATATGTGCCTTCTGTAACAGTTTTAGTGTCCATTCATACTCACTAGATAAATGCTCTAAAACTTTAATTGGCCTGTTTCGTTTATCTCACTTTGTTGCCGAGTTGGCGTTATCCTAAATTTTTATATTCCCCAATAGAGGCTCTGCAATCATTTTTATTCGTTCGGACATGGTCACTTAACTGTAGATAGACCTAATATGGGCACTCGTATACCTTTCCCTACAAAGTTATTGGGATGCATTTTTTTATTATTTTATAATATATTGCGCTTGGCGCTGAAAATAGTCATCTTAATCGATAATCCAGCTCTATTAAGTTTTACCTCGTGGTCAATATTACAAGTGAACAAACAGCCTTCTCATTATGTGATCTTCTGAAAAGACTTTTTCAAAAAATTTCCTTGGCTCAGCACCTCTAGGGAGAGAGTCAAAAATCCGGCTTCGTTAAGATTTAGTAAGTGTGCAGGGATTCATACAGGACTGCCCATAAGTGGGGGGACACCACCCAATTTGGGGGCACGGACCGCCAATATTTCTTTTTGAGGCTGGAGAAGACATGAAAAATTCACAAAGAAAAATATATCAATTATGGTGGGGGCTCTGTAATATATGTTTGTAAGGGGGCCCCACAATTTCTATGGGCGGCTCTGATTCCTTCTCTGACTCCTTTCTCATCGGGTGGGGTGTTGTGGGATCTGAAAAAACTTTCCGAAAATCCCTTTTTCTCCGCTCCCGGGGGGGGGGGGGATCAAAAATCCGGCATTATTAGGTTCTTCCTCCTGCTTGATATTATAAGTGCTCAAAGTTTTAACCTACTTGCTTACCGGAGGACGTCCAGTGGGTCTGGAAAGACAAAAACACGTTATACAATAATTATTTTAATGAGAAAATCGAGTAAAGTCCCACACTTTAGATATTTTTATTTGAATCAAAGCAACTCCACTTATCAATTTTGCGTTTCACTCATAGGAGGAGCCAAACACCCTAAAGAGTTTTAATAGCACTTACAGCGATTTTTGGTTTGGGGGTGGAAGAAGCTTCCACCCCCAAACCAAAAATCCTAGATCTTAGCTCCACCTATGATTTACCTAAGCCTTTCTGCCAAACTTTCGCCAGCCAAGAGCAACAAGCTTTTCCCGCCTGACCTATTGCTCAGCGGGAAAACTCCGTGGAGCTTCCCTAATCTCCAGACCTATAAATAGTGTTACGATAGCCGCAGTTTTTCCGCAGAGCCGTGCCTAAAAGCGCCTCATCGGCTGATTACTTCCAAAGGGGAAGTTTATGAGAGCGTAAATGATCTAAGTAATCATTACTGTTTTCTTTTTAAAGAAAATGCCTTCCACAAATGTTTAATTCTTCCGTATCTTGGGGCGGTTTCTCAGAGGAAGCTGCAACGGCATGGTCAGCATATCTAAACTTATTTTGAATTCTTCAGTACAGTAAACTTTCGTTAATCCGGCATCTAATTTTCGATACGTCCAGTAGTCCGGCACGCCACTCGAACGGCATCCGCGTCCATCTAACTTTACTTGGAAAAGCTAGTGAACTCAGACAATTTAATAAAAAAAAACATTGATGCTAGGCAAACCTTGATAAATAAAAAAAGTTTGATCAGTTGGACAGTATACACGTAGTTCAGTTTAAATACACGTTATTCAGTGCAAAGTGGTTAAAACGCAATATTAAATAAGAAGTCTAAATTGTTTCACCGTGATATAGACTAACCAAAAATTGAGTGTAAATTTTCCGAAGGATGGCTAAAAAGGAAGGATGGCTAAAGATGGTTGTTTTCCGAAGGACGGCTCAGAAACTTTAAGACTCGGCATGGCATTCGCAAGTTGGACATTTCCGGTGAATTAAGAACTTCTGATATAGAAGGAGGAAATCAGTATAAGAAAACATATAAATATGTTGTTAGAGTATTACTTGACTGCTTGTCAAATTTATAACGCATATGAAACCAGCCTTCTGTGGCGTTGTCTATCAAAAACGACTTTAGCTAGGAGGAAGTGTGCTAAAGCACATCAAATGAATAAAGTCACTTTTATTTATTAATTTTGTTTTAAATTCATTTTTCTCATAAAATAAATAACAGGGTAATTCATGCTGCAATTATTTTATTTTTATCATTATTTTATTTTTACTCGTTTGTAATCAAAGAAAAAAGCGCGCATTAATTTTGGGATAAAATGTTAACTAAGTGTTTTTCAAAGCGTATTCCGGGGAACCCAACCTGATAATTTCGTGTAAATTATCTCAAAAATGAACGGAAACACGTGAAAATTGAATGAATAATTTGTACTATAATAGACCTTTTTCTCATTTTAGCGCCATTAAATTAAATTTCAAAAAAGAATTCAGCAGTTTTAAAGTTTAAAAAATACTGTGTTAATTCATTTCTTTGCATAAATTTGCATGAATACCGACATGCAATCCTTCCCAGAGATCACAAACTAATACCTAATATTTCATTTTCATATATTCAAAGAAATGTCTTAAAAAATGTAATTATTCATATTGAGAAACTCGTTATACGCTCCATGGAGTTTGCTTCAAAACGCGACTTTTCATTCACATGGGAGAGTTTTAAGTTACTTAGCACGTTTTAGTATAAAATATTATTTCAATACTTTGGAAAAAAAATAAAATTAGAAAAGAATACGTAGCTTTGGGGTGTATTTCATTATGCACGACTGGCAACAGGATCTTCTTGAGAACAGAGCGGTATAAGCAAAGCGTGTCCTAGCGGAAAATTGAGTTTTGGGGCAGACGATAAAATGTCACTCAGCTTGTCATCGTTGTAAATCAGTCGCATTTAATTTTTTGTCAAACAATTTTATTTCTAAAATTCACTAGCTTTTACTATTCGAGATTTAAGATTTTCATCATATTTCTTGCGTGGAAAGAAAAATTCTCGAAGACGGACATATTTCCAAAAGTGCTCAACATGGCTTCTAAAAATGCACTCTTCAGCCGAAATATAGAATTCGCTTGTTTTAGGGAATGCAATTAGTAAGGCAAGCAAAATTCTTGCATTAGCTGTTTAATTCTTTTTCATCCTGCCGTCAATGAATACCAATGTTCCCGCATGCCGGCAAGAAGAAAAAGAAGACTGCCTGGAAAGAGTTTTTACTCTTCTATTCTACAAATATGGCATAAAAATTTTCTGCAAGAGTATCATCTTGGTGTAAAGTACCAAAGTAATTTTAGTATTTGCCTTCCAGAAACAGCTGCTATGCGCCAAAGAAGCAATCCAGGTGGATAAACAATCCACTGTTTAAACCTTCGTCTTACACAAACTTATTTGTAAACTGGGGCTAATTTATGTTAAGAGCTGGGATGACAAAAATGAAACATTCTGCTGTGCTCTCCTCATAAATAGCAACACAAAATTCCCCTTGCCCTACTAACTCAATGCAAAGTGGAGTATCTGATTTGTAAAACGTCTTCGAGCATTACATTTTTGTTTAGGCTTAACACTATTACTTTCCTTATATACATATAATGTATAAGGAAAGTATTGTGACGGGGTTGAAAATTCGAATTCGAGTTTTCGACGGGAGAGCAAGTTTCAAGCATCCCTGATCACGAATCGAACATTTTTGAGGTGATGTCTATGTTTGTGTCAGTGAGCCTGTGGAGACGATATCTCACGATCGAATGGAGTGATTTGTATGAAATTTGGTACAAAAATCACAATCCGTGAGTACTGGAAGCCTATTGTTTTTAAACGCAATCGAATGTTCAGAATCTCTCTAAATTTTCGAGTAAAATTTTGAAAAAATCATCAAGAAATCAAAACCTTTAATAAAGTTACGCAAACAGATATTTCCTATATAATTTTTCCTTAGAAAACGATTGACATAAACTTTAGAACGCTAGCATGAACCGTTCACAAGATATTGCACATTATTCAAATAAATTTATCAAAAAATCCCATAAATTAAAAAAGTATATTAACTGTTGAGAAACATGTTCACTTTTCATGTGTAATATCATGCGATAAATTGGGTAACATCATTTTCGTGGATCTAGCTCATTCCATTCATGAGAAAAGATACTTTGAGTAATGCTTTTGTATTTGAACGCCAATAGTCATTTATCTGCTATAAAAATAACTTAGATAAATAACTACTATAAGAATAACTCCGTCTATAGCACTTGGCGAGATTTTAGCGACGAATTTGGCGGAATGTTGCCAACTTGGCGACTTTTCAAATGTTGCCAAATTAACGAAAATCTCGCCAAATGGATAAAAATGACCCCAAATCAATGAAAATGACGACTAATTGACGAAAATTCAATATCTTGGAAAGAATATAAGTATCTACTATAAGAATAACCTATTGTTTTTGCTGTAAAAATAGTAAATTCATTGCATTATATAAGAAAAGTCATATACTGCCCACATCAGATTTTTTTTTGTTTGAGTTTGGTAAATTTTGTGACGTGCTAATAATCTAAGGTGGTTAATAATGTTACTCATTTGACTAATAACTGGCTAGTAGAAACTTAAAATTAAAAGTCTGTTTAGTAAAATTTAGGGTTCTACTAGCTACGGGCTAATATCATATATTGGCTGGCTGGCCGGATATCTTATTAACTTTAGTGACCATAAAAAAATAATTTGAATTAATTTCAAAATATGCAACGCTAAAACACCATGGAATTTTTGGTTATAAAATATATGAAATAATACTATGGAAATATCTTAAATAATAACAATTTTAAATTTCGAATAACTCGGATTCTAATCATGGTGATTACAAAACATTCTTTCTAGTTTGACTTTCTGCGTTCTTGCATCATTTCTTGTGTTATCGTGTTCACGTCTCGCACACACGAGCGGATATTTATCCAAAAATGTTAGAAATGTATTCAGGAGGTATTCAAACGGGCTTATCCATTTTGTTTATTTAAGTAGCCCGTATATTTTATACTTATTTTGATTTATTTGTCTATAAATACTGCATGTATTTACATGGCAATATAATGTTCAAATCCATCTATAACAAATTAGCAGTGCAAAGAACTTTGGATATAATGAACATTTTTACTAGAAATAAGCGAATACCTTGAGTAGTAGAATATTCGAGATCGCTAATATAATTTCGCAAAAATAAATTGGAATACAGCGGATATCTCACCATGATGATTAGCAGATTCAGGAATGAAAAGCCAAGATTCTCTAGAACAGTGTTTCTCAACTTTTGTGAGACCGCAACCCGGTAAATATTTTTTTATAAGACGAGGGCCCAGCAAATACTTTTTTAGAAGAAGAGGGCCCAGTAAATAATTTTATTATAAGACGAAGACCCAGTAAGTATTTTTTTTTATAAGAAGAGGGCCCAGTAATTACTTTTTTATAAGACGAGGACCCAGTTAATATTTTTTATAAAACGAGTACTAAATAACTTTATAAGACGAGTATAGTACTAAATCATCAATTTTCACAATCAGTCTCTAAGTTACACCATTATCAAATAGAACAATATTCGGCATTAAGTACCTATTAATTACTCAATTCATTCAATAAAACAGAACAGTTAGAAAGAAATAATGCATTATTTATTTATTTTTATAAATACTATTCTGGTGGATTATTGCTCTATTCAGTGGATGGCACGGCCTTCTATAACAAATTTGACGTAATTATAGAACTGAGAAAGTATTATTTTTTAAATTTAAGTAACTAAGAGAAATCCCGGGATTTGGTAATTTTTAATTACGGCACTGCAAAATCAGGATCTTGCCGGGATCTCAAGATGACGCTCCCTAGTTAGATCGCCATCCATTTATTCTTTACACGATTTATGCCCATTTTGTTCTGTCAATCTTAACGTGTTCTTCAACTATCTGCATTTTTATGTAGTATGTTTAATTTAAAATTTAACAATTTTGAAAACAGAATGTAAACTTAATAATATCTACATTCCGTTTTCAAAATAGCGTTAAAACATTCGATAATGTACCGATAGTGTTTAACTGGTGTAATGTCCAGTTACTTAAGTTATTTTTTCACAAGTAAATGTAACGGTAATTTAGTTACTTACTAACAAAGCAATGATAATTTACTCGTTATATTTTTACCGTAGCTTTACAACTAAAATGATAATAAGCTTTGTGAAGTTATGGTAGATTTTTAAAATTGTATAGTTTTACTTCTGTAGCATGCAAGGAAATCATAGGCGACGCTAGTGAGGAGCTTGGGGTGATAAGCACCCCAACTATTTCAATAGCACAACCAGCTACTTTTTTCATTCATATTGCTGTTATACATTGCAACTGAAATCATAAGAGATAAAGGGGTTATAACTCCCTCCAAAAGATCTTCAACAGCACACCCCCCCCCCTCCAAACAAGAAATTATATAGCACCGTCTATGACAAAAATCCCCAAAATTCTATATTTATAGTTTAGTTGCTGTGTTTGACCCTCGTATCACCAGATGAAAATCACTGATACTCTATTACCTTCTTAAAAGCATTTTCATTTACGGCTTTTATTTTACTTTTTATTTAAATTTTTGTGTGTAAAGAGTTTGTAATTGGTGCTTACGTCTATTCTAGGAGAAGGGGTTGCACAAAACATATTTACACGATCTACTTCAAATTTTGGCTGTTTGTTCTATCTTCATATAGAAGCATATCATAATAGTCGGAGTAAAATGGCAAAATTTTGTTTAATTCCGAATCTGATGTTTACTGTAATTCAGTAAACTTCAGATTACTTGAAGTTTACTTCCCTTCAAAGTTACTGTAATTTTGGCTATTCATTCAAACTTAAGGTCGGGGAAAATAAACAAAATTTTAGTTTAATGCTGAATCTGTGATTTTATGCCTCAAAAAGTAATTACTGAAATTTCAACTGTATATTCAATTTTCATTTTTATTGTATATCTTAAAAAGTCAAAAAAAGTAGCAAAAATTTGTGTGTGATTCTAAATCGAATGTAAAACCTCTCCAAAATTTAAATCTATCTGTTCATTACACCCTTAATTTTAATGCATGTCTTTCAAAGTCGAGGGAAATAAACAACATGTTAGTTTGATTCTTCATTTATGGGGCTGTGCCCCCTCATAAAATAGACGAACAAGCAACTATTACGTATCAATCCAACTATAATATGACATTTCTCAATAATAATTTCAATTTGTATATATAGCTGATCCCAGCGCTTATTATATTATAGCCAATCTTTACTAGAAATTCAATGAATTTGGATTTGCGAGTCCATGTGGTTGTATATTTCTAGAACATTCTGCAATAAAATACCCTTAGAAATGTCGTTATTAGTGCATAAATCAGCATTAGTTGCTCGATTTAGTGCTTCTTAATGCAGTATGGAGTAACCGATAACTATACTGTAAGTATAAAAACCTTGCTATATACCACAATTCTGCGAGTCTCTGGTGACTAACGAGATCAATTATATTTCGCAACCGACTTCACATATAAAAGTAATTATGTGACTAACTTGAGTCACCACAGAGGTTCGCCAAATTTTCTAAAGGCCATAGCAAGTTTTCCAGCGGCCAGTGCAGCCATGTATGCTGGTCGCTGCAATGGTAGCGCGATATTTAGCTTTAGGAACTACCTATAAGCAAGTTTTGTATCTATAAAATATACCTGGCTTGCTTAGAATACACAATGCTCCATTGAATTTTCCCCATCTGGTAAGAATAAGCAAATTCATTTGTGCAACGAGATTCTTCAGAGGACATGTATGGCATTGTTTAGTCTTCAGTGATGAATCAAATTTCTGATTAGATTTTTTGTTATGGCCACGTGCATTTGTGGAAGAAGACAGATAAAACGTTTGTCAGTGTGAAGTAAGGCGAGTCATACTGAACCAACATTCTGCATCGTGGTATAGAAAGTCGCTAGTTGCAACACTCAATCACTTCTGACTGTTATTAATGGCAATTTGACAGTGATAAAATGCTTTTATACTGATTCATCTGTTTTGAAACAATATCGGAGAATTTTGCGGAACCCTTGTTCCAGTAGGATAATGCACGGCTACGTACTGTTGTCACGTTGTTCTTCCATGACCCTCCTATTGAACAGCATACATCTGGTGGGATAATTTCAATCGAGGATAGTATATAAATTGATGCTATACTCCGATGTTTATCCAGTTTCTAACAATAAACTTTTTGTGTTTCAGGAAGCATGAATCGTCGAACCATACGGAGATCCCCATTATGGTCCGCTGCGGCTTCGGATGGCTCACATTTGTAGCAGAGATTCTTCTGGCAGGCTCCCTGGGTTTGACCCTTTTCTGGGTCTTCAACTACCACGGAGGGGTTGCGTGGTCCGGGGACGGCTCCAAACAGATGAACCTGCATTACGTCCTCATGATCGCTGGCTTCACATTCATGAATGGTCACGGTAAGAATTAGGGACAATTTTTAGATAAAATATTTGAAGTACAAGGCCTCCACTCGATTTTCTCATCATTTCATATTCCATTTCAGTCACGAAACGTGATAGAAAAAAATAATTTGAGGAAAAATAAAACCAGGGATCAAAAGTAACAAATAAAAAGTTTCATGCTCTACATTTTAACAAGGTTTTAAATAAAATAAAATATAATAACTGAATTACGACGAAAACGAATTAATGACATTTTACAATTTTGTTATTACAGTGGAACTCCGAATTTGAGTTTCTCTGTTGAACCAACTCAAAAACGCTATATGTGGAAAAACGCAATACACGACAAACCTATAGTTTAACTCGTATATAATGGCAAAGGAAAATATGTAAGAAAATAAGTACACCAAGCTTTACTTTTTTCCTTATTAAAAATTTTTAATTTATATTTCACATAGAAAAATTCCGTATCAAAAATATCGAAACGCCTATAATTTATAGATTCTATAAATCAAATATGCTATTAATTTTGAAAAGGGTTCACCAGGATCCTCAGACAGTAAATATTATGTTTTCTGAAACGAAGTGATTCAGGGGGGGAAAAAAGAATGCATTGTGAAGAGAGAAATGTAATCTTTACTCCTCCAAAAATTCCCGGAGTTTAGACACTTCTACCCAGCCTTATAGGGCAGTTAAATAATAGAATTGAGCGGGCATTCGCTTTTAGTAAAAAAAATATTCTGTACATCTATAATAATTGAAAAATTACTTAAATCGTAAATTATTTTGCTAAACACGCTCTACCTTGTCTCCACCGACGTTTTGCCATTGTATCCATCCATTACTCCCATCTTTACTTTTTCACTTATTAAAAGTTGAATTTATAATTCACATTAAAAAATTCCGTATCAAAAATGTCAAAACCCCTATAATTTAGCTATTCTCTGGATCAAATTTGCTGTTAACTGTGGCAACGATTTTATAAAAAGAACTACTTATTATTTAACATAATAATTTTGTTAAATTAAACTTCATATACATGGTCGTAAATTACTCGTATAGTAGGGCTTATTATTGTACATTGCATTGTTGTGCCGCTATATAAAACCCTCCAATTATTTACCTTTTGCGTGAGTCCTGTAAAGGAATTATTAATTAATACAATACTAAATGGATCACCATTTTAACTTTAACAATAAAACATTTATTAACAACATAAAATACTTATTAAATTTAATTTCAATAATTACTCTGTTTATTATATAGGAAGATAACATTTGAGACCAGTTAACTGGCCTAATATATTTGTTTAGACCTAGATATATTTTTAAGGAACACATACCTTCAAGTCTGTCTTGGACTTTGATCATAATGCTGGCATCCGTAATTAGTACTGGCTATAACTCGTGGTGTTTGGCTCCGTCTCGTTTTTGGTTGCACTCACACATCAATAGATCTAGTCATTATTTTGGAACATTTACAAAACATTTTACATCTCTAGTATTGCCGTTTTCTCATAATATCGCACACGTATCACTCTTGTCTCACGACTTGTCTCACGACTCTTGTCTCACGACTTGTCTCACGACTCTTGTCTCACGACTCACGTCTCACTGCACAAGTCGTTATTAAGTCATCGTCTCGAAGTTATCTGTACAAGTCTACTCCTAGTGTCCTTCACAAATCATAATGCCTCCCGAGTATTTGCACAAGTCTATATTTTCAAGTGTCGTTATCTTAGGTCAGTGGTTCTTAACCTTTTTAAGCCGCGACCCAAATTTGAGAAATATGTTCATGTCGCGACCCAAAAAAAAGTCAAAATTTTTTCATTGCTTTATTTTAGATCGTATTTTTAAAAAATCTTCAATCCTACGATGATGATTTTTTTTAACTTACAAATTTTTTATTTATTTTTTTTAATAATAAAGATAAACAAAAGTACTTTTCGATCCAAGGAAAATTTAATTAATAATCAAGTGTTTTTAATAATTTTTATTGACCAAATTAAAATATATTTATAACTTTTTGAAAATAATTGACATTTTAACTTATTCCTAAAAAAAAAAGAAATATCAATACATATGTTAAGTCTTTTAAATTTTAAATGCAAGTCATACAGTTTTAATGAGAACCTTGTGCTTGAATACATTTTGAAAGATCTTCAAACCTCGGTTGAATGCTTGTCAAGGAGCACCTTATATCTATTTCAGGATTTAACTTGTTCCGGTAATTGTTTTTGATTACACACAGAGCCGAAAAACCAGCCTCACACATATATGTTGTTGAAAAGGGCAATAATACTTTTAGGGCTTCTTTAACAATTATTGGCTTTTCGGTTTTTAATTTTAACCAGAAAGCACATAAGGATTAAGTGTTTTTGTAGAAATTGTATCGAAGTGCTTGGTCACTTTGTATTTCTATTAATTGTTCTTGAAATTGATTAATATTCACAAATTCCTCATGCAAATCACTTACATCAAAATTAAATGGCATTCGAACCCAATTATATTTGAAAACATCGTCTGCAGGGAAATATCGATCAAAGTCTGCTATTAGTTTTTCTAAATGATTAATAATAATTTTCTGTATTTCAAAATCTGTGATATCAATATTATTGTCTTCAACAAGTAAATTAAGAGTCGGGAATGAAGCAAGTTTCTTTACTTCAACCTTATTTCTCCATAATTTAAGTTTATTTTTAAAACATGTAAATTTTTCAGTTAATTCAATAATAGTATGATTACATCCTTGCATAGACGTATTTAGATTATTTATTTCAAATAAAATATCTGACAAATAAGCAACTTGAGTAATCCACTTCAACTCGGAGAATTTAGATGCTAATGGGTGTTTCTTTTCTCTCAAAAATAATTCGACTTCTGTCCGTAATGATAATACTCTTTGAACAACTTTGCCCCGGGACAGCCATCTAACTTCAGAATAATATAATAAATGTTCGTATTCTGCACCAAATTCGAAACACAGTTCGCGGAAAATTCTACAGTTAAGAGCTCTTGATTTGATAAAATTGACTACCGCAACAATTTCATCCAAAACGATACATAATTCGGGTGATAATTTTTTTGAAGCAAGATTTTGTCTATGTAACAAACAATGAATCGATATAATTTGTGGATTCATTTGTTTTGCTCTTGTCGAAAATCCCTTTTGAGATGCTGTTATGGCAGCTGCACCGTCGGTGCAAATACTGAAACACTGATTCCAATTTAATCCTTCTTCTTTAAAAAACGAATCGACCATAAGAAAAATATCTTCACCTCTAGTTGTTGACATTGGTTTGCAAAATAAAATGTCCTCCTGTATATCTGTTAAACCTGGATGCCGCACGTAAACCATGAGTTGAGCATCTTTACTTACATCTGTCGTTTCATCCAGTTGAATACTAAGTAAACCAGCAATTTTTAAGGCAGAAATAAGTTGATTCTTAATATCAAATGACATATCATTAATTCGTAAACGAATTGTATCATTTGATAATGGTATCTTTTGTAATTTCTTTGAACTTTCATCTCCGCACATGATACGTGCCATGTCAATGGCAGCAGGTTTTATAAGTTTTTCAGCAATATTATGGGGTTTCTTTTGTCTTGCAATATGCCAAGCCACATGAAAAGAAGCAAGTGTAGCTTGTTTGGCAGAATTTATAAAACCACTACTACTTGGTGCATCCAAACGCTGTCTTTTTAAATGGGCTTCTTTTCTTTCGAAAAAAGTACGATCTTTTCCCTCAAAGGAAAAATTTTTATGTTTTGCATCAAAATGTCTTTTAAGTTTGTTCGGTTTCATCGATTCATTACTTAATATTTCACTGCACAACACGCATTGCGGCTTGTTCACTCCTCGATCATAAATGCAAGTAAAACCTAATTCTAAAAATGCTTCCTTGTATTCACGTTTTGCCATTATTAGGGTGATTACAATTTTACAATACGCACTGCAGCTTGATCACTCCACTATTAATAATAAGACAAAATTTGTTTCTAAAATGCTTGTATTCACGTTTCACTGTTATTACACGTTTCACGTTTCACTGTTATTCACAACACAATACGCAGAAACGAGTTTTTGACAGAGAGCTTACTGAGTCTGCGCGCACGCAAAGCAATGGCGTGCGTATTACCAACACCTCCTAGAAGAGAAAGCCTCAGGACAGGAATTGGACGTCACTTCCGGAAGGCCATTCGCGAAGAGCGGTAAAACCGAAACATTGTATTAGGGAATAACTTGTATTAGGGAATAACTCTTCTAGGAGGTGTTAGTATTACTTATTATTTGGTGTATTACTAACTTTTTTGGTTCGACTCAGCGCGACCCAAGAAATATGCTTCGCGACCCAATTTTGGGTCGCGACCCATAGGTTAAGAACCGCTGTCTTAGGTCACATGTTGTGGTTCTTTTTCCTCGGGGGTGTAACTCCCCCCTTTGCTTTCATTTGCAGCATTGAGAGTGACGCAACAAGCAGCTTTACATTTGTTAATCATTGAACCAATGTCGCTACTTGGCATCCTCGTAACAACCCGCTCGGCCCCCTCTGTCTTGACTCTCCTAAATCTATGGTTTGCTGTAAACCTGGGCGCCATCGCGACTACAAGTATTGTTCTATGTTTCGGACACAATAAATAACTGGCATAAACTTGTCTCACCAAAACACATATGAGATCTATTTCTGGTCTCACATTAACTTTGTCCACTTGTTTTATTTATAATCCTTACTGATATTCCTTATCACTTCCTTTTCAGCCATGTTAGTGTACCGATGTTTTCCATGCTGCAAGAAAATCTACACTAAGATGGTGCATACTCTGCTCTTCGTGCTGAGTATCGCATGTATTTGCATCGGCATGTACGCCGCCATTGATGCCCATAATGACGGGGATAAACCCGTCCACTTTTATAGCATGCACTCCTGGATCGGTCTGATTGCGTGCGGCCTCTTTGGTCTTCAGGTAAGACATTTTATGGAACAACCATTAGCAACTTACAAAGATCTGTAACTCTAGCCATTTATAAGTAATTTATTTTTACTTTATCATATTTTTGCAAAGAAAAAGTACTGTTTATCTCAATTTGTACTTTCCTTATATACATAATGTATAAGGAAAGTATTGTGATGGGGTCGAAAATTCGAATTCGAGTTTTCGACGGGAAAGCACGTTTCAAGCATCCCTGATCACGAATCGAACATTTTTGAAGTGATCTCTGTGTGTGTGTGTGTGTGTCAGTGAGTCTGTGGAGACGATATCTCACGAACGAATGGAGCGATTCGAATGAAATTTGGTACAAAAATCACAATCCGTAAATACTGGAGGCCTATTGTTTTAAAACACAATCGAATGTTCAGAACTCCCTAAATTTTCGAGTGATTTTGAAAAAATCATCAAAAATCAAAACCTTTAATAAAGTTACGCAAATAGACATTTCTTATGTAATTTTTCATTAGAAAACGATTGACATAAATTTTAGAACGCTAGCATGAACCGTTCTCGAGATATTGCACATTTTTCAAATAAATTTATCAAAAAATCCCATAAATTGAAAAAAAAATATTAACTGTTAAGAAACATGTTCACTTTTTATATATAATATCATACGATAAATTCGGTGACATCATTCTCGTGGATCTAACTCGTTCCATTCACGAGAAAAGATACTTTGAGTAATACTTTTTTATTTGAACGCTAATAGTCATTTATCCGCTGTAAGAATAACTTATTTCTCCGTCCGTAACGCTTGGCGAAATATTGACGACGAATTTAGAGGAATGTCGCCAACTTGGCGACATTTTTAAATGTTGCCAAATTAACGAAAATCTCGCCAAATGGATGAAAATGAAGCTAAATCATTGAAAATGACGACTAATTGAAGAAAATTCAATATAAAAATATAGAAATAAGTTATTTTTATAGCAGATAACTGACTATTGGCGTTCAAATACAAAAGTATTACTCAAAGTATCTTTTCTAGTGAATGGAACGAGTTAGATCCACAAGAATAATATCACCAAATTTATCGCATGATATTAAATATGAAAAGTGAACATGTTTCTTAAGAGTTAATATATTTTTTATTTTACCTAATTTTTTGATAAATTTATTTTTAAATTGTGCAATATCTCGAGAACAGTTAATGCTAGCATCCTACAGTTTATGTCAATCGTTTTCTAAGGAAAAATTACAGCAGAAATGTCTATTTGCGTAACTTTATGAAAGGTTTTGATTTTTTGATGATTTTTTCAAAATTTCACTCAAAAATTTAGGGGGATTTTGAACCGATTGTGTTTAAAAACAAAAGGCTTCCAGTATTCACGGATTGTGATTTTTGTACCAAATTTCATTCGAATCGCTCCATTCGTTCGTGAGATATCGTCTCCACAGTCTCACTGACACACACACACATAATTTCTCTCTCTCTCTCTCTCTCACTCACTCACACACTCACACACACACACACACACACACACACACCACACACACACACACACATACACATACTTTCTCACACACAGAGAGAGAGACATCACCTCAAAAATGTTCAATTCGTGATCAGGGATGCTTGAAACGTGCTCTCCCGTCGAAAACTCGAATTCGAATTTTTGACTCCGTCACAATACTTTTCTTATACATTATGTATATAAGGAAAGTAATAATATTAAATATATTAAAGTAGCACATCCAAGTCCTAAATTAGCTGACTTGTTGCCACCTTTAATTTTAGGAATTAAGAAATTTAAAGATAAACAACTTGCTCATAAAGATATATTCATTCTCAGATACTGGGTGTTATACAAATGGACCTTTAACAATGGAATATGAATTTATAAGAATGTGGAATGTATTGTAGCTTTCCAGATATTTAAATTTTGTTTTGAAAATCTATTTTTCGAAGTTGACAACTGCTTAGTCAGACCAACGAATTACATGTATAAGTAGATTTGAGATAATGCATTTTATACAAGAAAATCCAATACATAATCTAACTAAATTAAGAATTTTATGTCCATACATGTAATATTTTCGTATTGCAATTACACGTAATATACACACACAGACGTATAACATATCAAATAAAAAATGAATGAAACGAGGGGGAGGGACGACTAAGGCGCTCTTTACAAAATGTAACTAGTGTCCGTGTGATATTTGGGTCTTCTTAACAGTGAACAAATGATACATAATATCCCCGATACAATGTTTTTACTTTCCTTATATACATAATGTATAAGGAAAGTATCATCACGGTGTCGAGAATTCGAGTTTTCGACGGGAGAGCACGTTTCAAGCATCCCTGATCACGAATCACACATTTTTTAAGTGATGTCTGTGTGTGTGTGTGTGTGTGTGTGTGTGTGTCTGTGGAGACGATAACTGACGAACGAATGGACCGATTCGAATGAAATTTGGTACAAAAATCACAATCCGTAAACACTGGAAGTCTATTGTTTTTATACGCAATCGAATGTTCAGAACCCCCTTAATTTTCGAGTGAAATTTTAAAAAAATCGTCACAAAATCAAAACCGTTAATAAAGTTCAAATAGACATTTCTTATGTAATTTTTCATTAGAAAACGATAGACATAAATTTTAGAATGCTAACATGAATCGTTCTCGAGATATTGCACATTTTCCAAAAAATTATCAAAAAGTTATATTAAATTTTTAAAACATATTCCCTATTGAGAACTATTGAGAAACATGTTCACTTTTCATATGTAATACCATGCGATAAATTGGGTGACATCATTCTCGTGGATCTAGCTCGTTCCATTCATGAGAAAAAGTACCTTGAGTAATACTTTTGTATTTAAACGCCAATAGTCATTTATCTGCTGTAAGAATAATTTCTCCTTCCATAACACTTGGCGAGATTTTGGCAACGAAATTGGCGGAATGTCGCCAACTTGGCTACTTTTTAAATATCGCCAAATAACGAAAACTCGCCAAATGGTTAAAAATGACGCTAAATCAATGAAAATGACGACTAATTGACGAAAATTCAATATCTTGAAATATCTTAAGTATCTACTATAAGAATAAGCTATTTTTTGCTGTAAAAGTAGTAAATTCATTGCATTATATAAGGAAAGGCATGTGCTGCCCACATCAGATTTTCAACATTGGATTGTACATTGGGTTCTTTTTAGATTTCATATCATGGGAATATAGGTTCTATATTATGAAGCTATTCTATACTATATACTGCCAGACTATATTATACTTCTATACTGTGAGGCCGAAAATCTAACTTGAACACATTGGATGCTATGATTGTCTATTTGCACAGCATCTTCATATGCATATTATGAGCACATTGACTAGATAGTAATCATCGTAACCGCTTCGCTTTTGAATATCAATTTTGAATGATTGTTAAAGAAATATAATCTATCTGGGCTGCTTAGCCCTAGACCCAATGTGACCGTGTAACCTCACCGACCCGAAGACTGTGTCAGTCGCATGAGAAAAAGGAACACAATCCATTCTATCTTACCCGGAAATGCTCTTTTAGGCCGTCTTTCACTGTTTTCTAGGACTTCCCAACACTACGTGCTTGAGAGAATAAATTGCGCATAATTTTGCTGATGGATGTCGCCTTATAAAAATCTGGAAGTAAATCATGAACTAAATGCGGCAGTTCTATGCATTTCGTGGACATTTTATCTTGTTTGAGAAGGGGGGGGGGGGACGTCTTTCATATCCGACTAAAGAAGCAAATGCTGTCACGTTAGATATGTTTTGCTTTAGGATTCGGGCAATGTATTTGGCTCAATGTCGTTTAAGGAACCTGCAAGGTTGCCTGTATAACGAGTTCGGAAATTTATTTTGCTTAAAATTGGTACTCGCATATATAACGCTCGCGTGTGACTCGCTTTAATACACAAAAATAACATACAAAGTTGCAGGCATATTTTCTGATCGAGTTTAAAAAAAAAATTGTTATGTGCGATTTTTAAGCTCACAGAGCTCATATCAGAGACGTGTCAGCTCAGAGTTATGATCGCGCTCCTATTGTATATATAACGACATTCATGGACCGGTGTTGCAGTTTTTATGCGCTCATGAACATAAAATAACCCATACGCGCAATGACAACAAGAAAAATTGGTGTGTGCGACAATTTTGTCAATACTCCTGTATATGGGTTTTGGAAATAAAAATCTTACCGTTGTTTTTATGGAATGTTTCATGTCATCTTTAATATCTTTGGCTATATGACAAAAGGCATGCTGCAGTCAAACTACACTGACTTCCAAAAGTTAAGCACGCAATGCAATTTGAATTTGAGTGGCTGAAAATCGCTGCAGATATAGATGGCAGTATGCAAATATCGGATGTTACAGCCAGTCACGATTGACTGTCCGGATATATGCTAATTAAGCAGTCGTTGAGGACGCCAGCATCCTGAGGGGTTTGAAGAGATGCATTTAAATGCTGATGCGAAGTGTTTATAACCTTTGTAGGATTATTTTTAATGATATTCGTGTTTCTGTGGCTGAAAGAAGACGAATGACAGATAGTATGCGCTGGTGTGCTGTCGGACGCATTGAAGCAGGACAGTTAATCAATGATGTCGCTATTTTCTTTGGCGTTGATCATTCGGTAATTTCTCGATTATGAAAACAATTCCAAACAAATCAAACAGTTGTCCGGAGATCTGTGCCCGCTCGTCCAAGGGTTACCATCCCCTCTGATGATCGGTATATTGCTATAGTCGCCAAGCGGAATCGACGAGCGACCTCCACAACTGCTACATCCATGGTTGCAGCGGCACTTGGTAAGACAATATCTGCCAGTACTGTTTGACGAAGCTCCATGTGAAGGGACTGTACGCCCAAGTACCACGTTTCTGTGTTCCACTAACCGTCCAAGCCAGAGGGGTAAGATTAAAGTGGTGTCGTCAAAATGTTAATTGGTCTGTCTCAGATTGGTGCAACGTCCTGTTCACGGACGAGTCCAGATTTGCCCTGGAATCAGATGATAAGCATGTAAGGGTCTGGAGGGAACGAGGCACACGCAATCAGGTCAAGAACATCATCGAAAAATCACGCATTCAGAGGTGGCATCGTTATGGTGTGAGCTGGAATTTCAATTGGATATCGCACAGAGAGAGCTACACATCTTTAAAGGCGGTTCTGTGACGGCTGCGCGGTATCAGGATGAAGTCCTAGACCCCATTGCGAGACTCTACGCTGCAGCAGTTGGTTCTGATTTCCTCCTTATGGACGATAATGTCCGTCCCATCGAGCTAACATCGTTGACGAATACCTGGAATACCTGGAAAGTGAGGACATTTCTCGTATGGAGTGTCCGGCGTATTCCTCCGACCTTAATCCCATTGAAAACCTTTGAATTGCTCTCGGGCGTGCTATCTCTGCACGTTTACCTCCTCTTGTCAGTCTCAGAGAGTTGGAACCTGGCCTTTTGGAGGAATAGCCATTGCTCGCATCTGCGATGATTGATCATCTCATTGAAAGCATTTGAAATCGTTGTAAAGTTTGTGTGAGGGCCCGGGGTGGTCACATACCATATTAATATAAGTTTTGTTTGGTTTGTTTGCCTTTAAACATCGTTTTGATAATGACCCAAATGCGACGTCATCATATAACTTACGAAAAGTAAATATTTTTCCATCTTTGTACACAATTCTTGTTTCCTTTAATGCATAAACACATTTTCTACCTTCATGTTCAATTTTGAGTTAATCAAAGCTTTAGACTTTTCCATTTTTGTTGATTTTACCGTCCGTGCATAACTTTTGGAAGCCAGTGTGTTAGAATAAAACATAAATAACATAAAAAGTAATTGTAATTTCCCATTGAAAATAATAGATAATACAATAGGTAGATAATTAAAAAAAACATGCTAATGAAGTTTAAAAGTGTACATTATATTTAAAATATTGACCTGTTTCACAGTAAAAATTTTCTCTTGGAAAAGAAGTAACTGTCAACGAATCATTTCGCAATATTTAAATGTAAAATTAGATCAAATCGTTTTATAATTTTTTTTAACTCAAAATTACTTCTTAGTCACACTTTTGAAATTATTTAACACCTCAATGTTACTGGCAATCTAACATACGCTGCAACATTTGCAAGCATGTTACTGAAAGTTTCAGGGGAATCAACTGCCCGTAATGGGGTGTGAGGTTCCTGATAATTATGATAATATATATATATATATATATATGTGTGTGTGTGTGTGTGTGTGTGTGTGTGTGTGTGTGTGTGTGTGTACAAAAGTAACGCTTCCGCAGATGATAATTAGCTGAATATTTCAGAAATAAAGCTGGAATTTTCATGAACGCCTGTAATTGCGGCTTTTCTGATAGTTTGTCGAAATTATCAACAAAGGAGCTGAAAAAACTGAGCAAAGGTTGTAAAATGTTAAAGTGTATTTGTGTGCATCTCAAACGTAAGTAATCATGAAGTAATCATTACTGTTTTGGTTATACATACAGATAAAAGTTTTAAATATTTCAGTGCATGTAAAAGGCGTACACTTTCAGCACATGGAATGACATTGAGAATAATACCTAACAAGTGAATAGTGTCAACTATTTACCTTTCATCTGCCTTATATATTTTTGAATAAGTATTGCAGGAAACCCCCCTGACGCAATGCTTAGCCAATAAATAGATCATGGAAAAGCAATTGTATCGGGTCACCAAGGTTGAGGTTCGCAAAATTGTGGTACATAGTGTTACGACGTATCCGTTAGAATCAAGGGTGTACATTCAGGATACAAGAATGAATCAAAATTTCTGGATAATTAACACGTTTATTCACAAGCACAGAGTAATCAGAAACACTATACAGTAAACAGCACTTAATTGCTCAACTAATTTCACAAAACTACATATTGTTGCGAACTTGTAAAACGCTTCGAAATATTTTTCCCCCTTCCTTATTTTCGTCTCTTTCGAAGCCCAGACGGAGAAAACACCCTTAAAAACTTTCCCATGACGTGAACATAGGGTTTCCAGAATTCTGAAGTTCAAAAAAGGGTTTCCAGATTTGACTATTTATCGCCAATTTGGCGGCTTTTCGGATATCCGAGAAAGACCGCAAAATAACCAATATTCTATGATATATGGAAAATTCCAGAAGTTTCTGTAGCTAGACTATAAAAGGAGTAGTTAGTCAAAAAAGGGTTTCCAGATTTGACTATTTATCGCCAATTTGGCGGCTTTTCGGATATCCGAGAAAGACCGCAAAATAACCAATATTCTATGATATATGGAAAATTCCAGAAGTTTCTGTAGCTAGACTATAAAAGGAGTCGTCACTCCGTGGGAGTTACAGTTGACGTAATACGAGCTACATTGAACTGTGATTTTTTTGTCAATGTTTTGAGAATAGTCGCTGCTGTTTTATGAAAATACTTCCATCAATGTTTTGAAAATAATATGTTATTTTGTGAAATTCGTGGAGCATTTAAGTGCTGTTTGACTGTATATTATTCCTGTTTACGTTGCGCTTGTGAATAAGCGTGTTAATTAGCCAGAAATCTGGACTCATTCTTGTATCCTAAATGCACACCCACGATTCCAGAGGAAACTGCGTAACAATATAATATTCTCGAAACATTGACGTATTTTATTTCAGTAAACAGCAGCTACTATTCTCACAACATTGACGAATATCACAGTTCAATATAGCTCGTATCACGTCAACTACTTTCCAACTGAGTAATGACTCCTTTTATAGACTCTCTATAGAAACTTCTGGAAATCTCTCATATCTCGTAGAACATTGGTTATTTCGAAGTCTTTCTCAAATCTTCGAAATGTCGCCAAATTAGCGATACATCACCAAATCTGGCAACTCTCTTCCGAACTTCATCTGGAAACCTTAGATTCACGTCATAGGAAAGGTTGCCTGTACTGGTGTTTTCTCCGTCTGGTTTTCAGAGCGACACCAGTTAGAACATATTACACGTTTATGACAATAGCAAGTGTTCTTGCTACCATTGCAGGCATCAGCAATTTCATGATAACGCGCATATAAATCGGGCAACTTATCCATAGATTCTGTTATCTGCAAAAGGAGCACGAGATAAAAAAAATTCAGGAAGTACTGCAAAAAAAAAAAAAAAACTTTTTTAATCTAAAAATTTACTAATAATTTAATAATTGAAGGAATTTCAAAAACGAATGGAAACATATTCAAAGAACAAAAATGTATTTATACACTCGTGTAAAATCAAAATTAACATAATTATAGTATTTAGTTAATATCAAGTGAAATGAGTAAAATTTGGCGAATTCGTTGGCGTTGAAAAATAAAACTACCGTCTTTTCTTGTTAATGGAACATGTTAAATATACAAGAATGACAAATGAGTTTGTCTCGTAATATTGCATGTGAAAAGCCATTTGATTTAAAAATCCTTAATACTTCTTTAATATTAAGGGGACGGTGGACGTTGAAATTTTTTTTATTTATTTATTGACTTAGAAACATGAAAATTTGTATAAGTATTCTTCTTAACATTACTATATAAAATACCATACAATATTTTTTTCAATTTTGTTATAATTTTGTTGTTTTTTTATTTAATTTTTTTAACGAAAATTTGAAAATGCTCCTTGCGTGCCATTTGTTCACATTTTTGATTTATTTTACATTATGATCATTCAAAAACACATTATGAACAAATTTGGGTATTCACTTTTAAATCCCTTAGAAAGTTAATTTTTTAAAAATATTTTTCTGCATTAAAATTTAATTTTTATCATTTAATCGGGTTATATACTCACTTTTAATTACCTTAATAAAGTTCAATTATAAAATGCATACCCAGTTTCATTAAAAAGTATGAAAGGTGCCTTCTTACCAAATTGCATGCATCTCAAACAAAAATTAAGACGCATGGAGCATTTTAAAAATGTAAAACCTTTGAAAGTTCCGTTTCGAAAAAAAAATGCATTCAACCCTTAAGCAAATGTTAAATGTGTAAAATAATGTTATATATTAAAACTTTTTTTAGTCGATTTTTGCTCATTTCAACGTCCACCGTCCCCTTAAGTAATTTTTCTGATAGATTTATTTGAAAACGTAATATATAGAGAACGGTTCATGCAAGCGTTCTTAAGCGATATTTATTTTCTTTTGATACATTACGTATAAAAATAGTGTCCTGATTTTTTACGGTTTTTACAAAACATCATTCAAAAATGTGGAAGAAGCGGTAGAGTTCCGACTCTTTAATCGTGTTTGTAATAAATATAATTCTAGTTTTATAATAAATATAATTCTAGTTGTAATAAATATAATTAACTAACTGCGATAAAACTCCCCATATTTCATTCTAAACAATACATGGATTCACACGTGGACATACGGATTCACACACAGATATCAATTCATAAACGTTCGATTTGTCTTCAGGGGTACACAAAACGTGTTAATCTGTCAAAAACTCGAATTTAACCTCATCGCAATGATTTCTCTCTATTTAATTTTAGGGCAAGCAATAGCACCTCAAACAGTTGCATTTTAGCAAGAATGTGAATTATATGCTGAATATAGAAAAGCAGTTCAGACCAGTTTGAGTATTTTTGGGCCCGATATAAAAGCCCAAGTATGTGTTACTGTGGAGCGTGATAATTTTGATTTTGTGTAGATTTCCCAGAACTTTTACTTCAGTAGTGATGTTTTATGTCATATCAACCAATTACTGCTGCTATTGTGCCAACGATAAAATTATTCGGGTGAAATAATTTTCTTTTTGTATATCTGCAGTTCGTGTTCGGCTTCTTCTCGTTCCTGGTTTTGCTGTGCTGTGACAGTGCTACTGCTAAGTTCCGGCAAACCATGATCCCCACTCATGTGACATTTGGAATCATCATCTTCACCATCGCGACGGCAGCATGTCTCACCGGACTCACACAATCGGCGAGATACAGGCTCAGGTAAGATCTCTAAAGTCCATTCCGGGATCGAAACTACTGGTTCTAAATTGCCAAAACATGTATATCAATCGAAAAATCGAGTTCCAATTTTCAATACGATTCTAACACTTTTCCTATATATTCTCTATAACAAAAAAATCGACGCATCGAGGAGTTGCCGAATTGTAATGAAATTTCGTATGCAAAGACATTTTGGGCGAACATGCAAATGAATAAAATTTGATGTCCAATGAATAAGTAATGGGAGCTCCAGCGTATCGGAACTGCGCATTCAGCAGGTATATATCTAGACAAGTGTATATCTGCAGGTGGGAATGATCTGGGGTGCCATCTCCTTCAATAGGCAGACCCCTTTGGTAGTCATTTCTGGCACACTGACAGCACAGCGGCACGTAGACAGCGTTCTGCGACCGGTTGTGTTACCGTTCCTTTTGCGACACCTCTGACTTACTTTTCAACAAGATAATGCCCGGCCGCACACGGCACGTGTTGCTATGAATTGTCTTCAAGCTTACCCAACACTTCCTCGGCCAGATAGGTTCCTGATCTCTCTCCCATAGAACACATTTGGGACGTTATGAAAAGGCGATTGCAACCATTACGGAATGTTGACGATTTAGCCCGACAGTTGGAGACAATTTGGCAAGGCCTTCCGCAGGACACCATCCGTGAACTTTACCAGTCTATGCCACGCCGGGTGACATCTTGCATCCAGGACAGAGGTGGACCAACGCCTTATTGACATCCTCCCTTTGTATACGGTCAAACTCTAAATGATTAAATTGTTCTGAAATTTTAATCGTTTCTTTTTCTATGTATGTTCTTCACATCCACCAATTTTTATCGCAATCGGACAACTCCTTCTTGGTGCGTCGGTTTTTTTTTTGTATAGAGTGTATATTACTACTTATATTATTTCCTACATGCATTGTAGGGAAAGTAGAAAGGTTTCGTTTTCCAAAATATAGTGAGTAACTATGATACTCTAAAAAGTAGTGAATAACTATGTTACTCCAAAATATAGTGAGTAACTATGTTACTCCTTATAGATTGATGTAGAACATCACTCCCTTCGCATATTTTGAATTGAAAAAGGTTGTATGTGACAATGGTACAAGATACCTAGGAAAAGGGTTTTGATAAATTTTTTTAAATGTTTTGATATACTTTATTACTTTCCCTGCAATACATGGTAATGTATAGGGAAAGTAATGGAATCATGTCGAAAATCGCAGCTCGAGTTTTCGACTGATCTACACGTTTCGAGACCTCTAGAATACGAAAAAACCATTTTTAGCGTGACGTCTGTGTGTGTGTCTGTGTGTCTGTCTGTCTGTCTGTGCAGATTTTGTATCCACTCTAACTAAAAAACTAATACACCAAATTTCACAAAATTTTGTAGGTAAGTCACTTGTGGGCGGGTCTGGTGCTGATTAGTTTTGGGTACGATTCGGGATAAAAAAAACCCGCCTTTTTTTTGCGAAATGGCCCGCAAAAGCTTGTATCCACTCTAGCTGAAAAACTAATGGACCGAATTTCACAAAATTCGGTAGATGAGTCACGTATAGGTCACCCTGGTGCTGATTAGATTTTGGTACAATTTAGAAAAAAATAACCTGCCTTTTTTTGCAGAATGGCCAGCAAAAATTGTCAAAATCTAAACTAAAAAGCTACGCATGCTCAAATATATCCATTAAATGCTTGCTTGTTTAATACGTAATTTTTAACAAAGAAAAGAATAAGACCAACCCCATTACACTAGGACTAGCCGTTCTCGAGATATATTAGTTTTTTTTCGTATTTTCTCAACATGCCACCTTTGAAAATAAGTCCAGTTATCAAATGAGAACGAAAATTGAATTAAAAGTGAATTATATTTAATTGAAATAAAGAGAACGTGGATATAAGTCTGCAGGGAAAGTCATGTGCTGCCCACATCAGATTTTTTTAGTTACTAGGGGGCCTTGCCTCCTGTATTTCAAGCCAAACTGAAGTTTAAATCGGTAAACGGTTTATTCCATTGTGTTGTCCTATTATTTCACTATGAATGTACCAAATTTCATATTTTTGTATGCCATAATTTTTGCGGTACGAGATAGGGAAATTCGATGGACGTGCCGTTAGAAAAGAACATATTTCACTTCAGAAGTCCATAAAAAATAAACTATCTTGTAAACTACATCGACATTAAAAAAAGGTACCGTCCTGCAATAATTCCATTATGTAGGCACCTGCCTGCAAGAATTCGTGGTCCTGCTATTGTTAGTCTATCCAGGAAGCGAACTCGCAACTCAAATATTTTGACTTTGACTTTAAATATTTCTTAATCTACAATAGATATCGAAAAACAATTTATTTCAGCGTGTTCCTCAAGCCTTTTTCTATATGTGTGCCGATTGTTTGTTGTTGTGTATTGATTTAGTTAATTACTTATCTTAAAAAAGGGGTAACTCTACATCATTTAACTTATTAACCAGAGCCATTAGTAGTTTGGGTTAGTACATTGCTTTGATGGCCGCAAAACCCACCTAGATTTTGCATAACGGGATACTAAGTAATATATATATATATATATATATCTTATAGACATTCAAAAGTAAGATCTAGGGGTAAATAGAACAGCCTTCAATTTATTTTACACACATCATCAATGTTATATCATTATTTTTAATATTACAAATTCTATCATTCTTCTTCAGACACTTAATTAACTAGCGAGATGTAATGCCAGACTTAGTAATATTCGGTTGGAACACTGGGTGGGACGCATTAATTAGCCTTTTTTTAATAAAACACAATTTTGATATTATCCTCATATAATTAAAAATGTACCTGATAATAATCTTTCACATCTTGGGA